>VXAK01014704.1:201068-225899 GCA_013399435.1 Arenaria interpres
GGATGCCCCATCCCTGGAAGTGTTCAAGGCCAGGCTTGGATGGGGCTTTGAGCAACCTGGTCTGGTGGGAGGTGTCCCTGCCCATGGCAGGGGGGTTGGACTAGATGATCTTTAAGGTCCCTTCCAACCCAAACCATTCCATGATTTCTGTGATTCCATTCTATGATTCAGTAGGCACAGACTTGCTGGAACTTGGAACTACCTCTGTGGAGCTCAGTTCCTACACATGATCAGGTTGAGCTGTGTGACCATGAGATAACTCCTCCTCTGATTTGGAAATGAGTGTCTGGCTCTTGCCCCTTCAAGGAATCAAGGCCTCAGGGAAGCTTCAGAGCAAAATGAGAGAAAGCTTGAGCTCACACACATCTTCGTGCAGGCTGAGATCGCTTCTGTGTGACACGCAGGTGGTTTGGGCATGGCTGTAGTGAGGATCGCCCGGCCAGGTTCTCCATCATTAACCCCAAATGTCTCATGACAAAGGCACACAGCCAGTGCCCCTGAGAACGGCCCCGACTCCTGCACAGGAAGAGGCTGTGCCCCATTTTTCGGGCTGTCCCCACAACTGTGCAGCTGCTCCGTCCCCAGTGTCACCATGCTTCAGCCCACCCTGTGTTTAGCCACACAGACGCTGCCCAAACCAGCAGGCACACTCCGCACGTTTCGGAAACACAAGGGCTCCTGAAAAACTCGCAGCCTCCTACTTTCATCCACGTTTTCAACCTTTCCTCACTCTCACACCTCCGCATTTTAGAGGTCCTGAAACACTACAGCAGGGCACAGAGCACTACATCGCAGGAGAGCACAGTTCTCTCAGACCTTTTGGAAAACCTTAACTCAGGCTTGACTGTTAAACTGGGGTAACAGTAATCTTTCCTCTATTCATATGCCACAAGTTTAACCTTTTTTAGGTTACAATTGTTCCATAGCAAGCCATCTTCCAGGCCTGATGAGATATCAGAAGAATATCAGCGATGCCGCTGTGCTGAAGCTCAGAGATCACCAGCTGATCAACGCTGTGCCCCGTCGCTCTATTTTATTCCTGTGAACAACAGTAAGCACGTGCTGACAACCCACTGTACATTTCAGTCTCATAAACGACTCCAATTTAGAGTCCTTCAAGAGGAAAGAAGAAAAACTTGACTCACCGCGTTGCACGTACCCAGAAAAATATTCACCTTATCATGAGACTACTTTTTGTGGTAGTTTTTCAGGTTCTACAGACTTTGGTGGCCTTGTTATGTGAACCGTTTAAAAAGGCACACTTCTTAAAGAGGGAACAGGTTCCAAACAGAACTGCTGGCAACTGTTTTGTCGGCTGCTATGAAAGTTAAACACTATCCCCCCCCCCCCAAATCTTCCCGCTTTATTACCACTGGGAAATGCAGCTGACTTTAATATCTTTAAGTTTATTTTTCCCAGACTTTACTTTCCAGATCACCGTCTGTCTAGACACTGTCAATTACTAATGTGTGTACTCAAGGTGAGTTGAAGGGTACTCAATATTTTCTTCTCCATGTGATTAAATTTCCAGGCAGCACCGAACCAACCCGCTGTATTCGCGTTTGTCATTGAAGGCAGATGTCACATTATCCAAAACCAAATTAAAGACCTTTTCATTGATTTTTACTGAAACCGAAGTACACAGAAGTTGTGGAAAGGACCCTGAATTTCAAAGGGCTTCCTGGAAGGTTGGGTAACAGGAACAATCTTTTCCTCGGGAATCCCCAAAAAATCAGTGGGGGAAACTCAATCCAGTTTTCGCTAAGCTGCTTCTAGCGCAGCCGGGATGGGGGTGGCGTCAGGTAGCCCAGGACCCAGCACTTTTGTTCCACAAGTCACTCACATCACACATGGTGACAAAAGGACTAACCTCTGCCTACGTTTTGACACCCAGCGTTGCCGCTCTTGGAGAAGATGCCACAGCCACTGGGATAGATCAGCTAGGAAAAAAGACAACCCTAAAAAAAACCCCTAATACATATACGCTTAATGAAAACCGATTGCAACTGATTATTGCTCTCATACGTGTCTATCAAATTTACTTCATAATATGAAGAGAGCTGTGCCTTTTCCTCTACACTAAGCCACTGAATCCTGCTCCCCACCAGCCCTGAGCTGTCTGCTCTCCCAGCTGTCTTAAAAGCAAAGTCAGCCCTTTGTGCGACCACATTGCAAGTCTGGAGGAAAAGACACTGGGCTTTAGGGAAAAGAGGAGAAAAAGGACCAATACGCAACCGAGAGCTGACAAAAATTACCATCCCTAGAAACATATCTTAATTGGCCAACCCAAGTTAATAAACACTGAAGTGTGAATTACTGGACCTAAACCCAATTCCTTAGCAGTGTAGGAAGGAGCTTCTTGAAGTCCCCTCTGCAGTGAGACACCTTGGCTGTATCTTCTTAAAAATATGAGAAAGACTTGCTTTTTTTTTGCTTCCCAAAGCCAGGAGGCGATGCAACGCCAAAGCCTGAGGGAGGTCTGCGCAGAAGGCACACACGCTTTCAGAGCAGGGGTTCACCTCTCCCCTGGCTGAGGTGCTCCCTTCACACCCACCGTTACCAGTTTCACCAGGTTTCTGGGGAGACTTTCAGCCTTCCTGGTTAAAGCTGTTCTACAATAAAGGGAATCTCTTACCATTATGGAAGTAGAATTAATAAAATTTACTTTGGATGTAACTTTAGCGTGGAAACATGTAGGGGTCACAGTGCTTGTACATATCTTCTCAAGGGAAAATGCATCCATTCAGAAATAAAATGTGCAGAAAAACTGTCTACTCATCTTGGCTTTCCACATCAAAGAATAATTTAATTTGGCAGAATTTACTAGTCCTACTTTTCTTAGCTCTGCATCAGATCCAGCTACTTCTCATAGAGCATTCTGAGACTGAATTAATAAATGTGTTACAGCTATCTTCAAAAGATGTCAGAATACCTGCAGTTGCCAAGGCAGGAATGCGCTCAGTCCTAAAAGATGCAGGAATATTGTCTTCAGAAGCAGTCATGTTTCCTGATTTTTTTTCTACTCATACTCTGAACATAGATGGAAGAGAAGCTTGACACGAGCCAGCAGTGTGCGCTGGCAGCCCCGAGAGCCAACCTCAGCCTGGGCTGCACCCAAAGAAGCGTGGCCAGCAGGGCCAGGGAGGCGATTCCGTCCCTCTGCTCTGCTCTGGTGAGACCCTACCTGAAGTCCCGTGTCCAGCTCTGGAGCCCTCAGCACAGGAAGGACATGGACCTGTTGGAACGGGTCCAGAGGAGGGCCACGAAAATCATCAGAGGGATGGAGCACCTCTGCTGTGAGGACAGGCTGAGAGAGCTGGGGTTGTTCAGCCTGAAGAAGAGCGGGTTTTGGGGACATCTCATTGCAGCCTGTCAATATATGAAGGGGCCTTATTAAAAAGATGGAGAAAGACATTTTACCGAAGTCTGTATGAGAGGCAGTGATTTTAAACTGAAAAAGAGTAGGTTTAAATGGGACTTGGGGAGGAAATATTTTTATGAGTGTGGAGAGACACTGGCCCAGGTTGCCCAGAGAAGCTGCGGATGCCCCATCCCTGGAAGTGTTGAAGGCCAGGCTGGATGGGGCTTTGAGCAACCTGGTCTGGTGGGAGGTGTCCCTGCCCAGGGCAGGGGGGCTGGAACTCAATGATCTTTAAGGTCCCTTCCAACCCAAACCATTCTATGATTGTATGAATATGTGTTCCATAAGATCACACTATACTGTAATTTTAACACCCGTCTGTCACTGCCTTGAATGACAGGCACACGTCAGCACGGTCCACCGGGACCCTTTCAAACAGGCTAAGCTACCAGAGCCAAACACAGTTTCAGCTGAGAGCACCCCCAAAAGTTCCATTTAATAGCAGACCCTAGTTTCTCTTCCAAATCCTTTGTTTCAGCCAACATTATCCAGGACTTGTGGTTTTAAGAATTACTTTAGGACTGAGGAACTATACTCTGGACAAGACAGAGGTAAAGCAAAGCAGAAACTCTTCCTTTAAAGCAAACAATTACACAAGTCATTTTACTAAGAAAGCTGCTAGTCTTTGCATAAAGGACAAAGCTTGAATCCAGACTGAGTATCAGATGGAAGTCTTTGATTTATGTACAGGTGCTATTAATACTAAATAACATATGTAATAATAGTTTCTGAAACCCAAACTATTTTGCAAATGTATATAGGTTTTAATATTTTTCACATCTTGGACAGCAGAAAAGTCAAACCAGAAAAGCACCTCAATAGTTCAGCCATTTTAACATTGAAAAAAGTTTCCCAATGCACTGGCACACATTCCAAAGGAAATTTCTTGGATTAAAAAAATCAAAATGGACTCTATTTTAAAGCCAAAAACCTCACGTAAGCACCACACGTTCTTGAAATTCTGACCAGCAGTTACGGAGTGAATCAGGAGTTGAACTTACCAGTTGGAAAGTGTCAGAGTCTTTGCTCCAAGCACTGAACTCTTCTCCCTATCTACAGCCCAGTGCTACACACAAAGGTTTCACTGCTGCTAATCGCTAATTAGACTGAGTCAAATCAGCATAACATTTGATCAGCTTTGATCTTCTCTCCATAAAACTGTCCACTCAGCTGCCTTTAATCCCATGCGTGAAAGAGATCCACAGCTCCAAGAACCACGCTCCTGTCACCTCTCATAGCCCTCCTTCCATTTTCATAAGGGAACTTGTTCCAGCTCATACAATAACCTCTTGGGGAGAAGGACTGCATAGGTGTATACTTTATTCTTTTATTCAAGTTACTAATAGAGTTAGTAAAGGACAATGGCAATATAGGGTAATTAAAAGGACAATAAAACTAAATTATAAGAACACAGAGCCTCTAGCAATTAAAGCCTTGGACTATTGAAAATCACTATAGAAAAGAAGGAAGAGCAACCAGTCACCCATTTCTTTGCTGAAACAAGTACTATTTTAATAGCTGCACATGAACAGACACTATCTGCTGATAAACCATTTCAAAAGACAAAACTAGCTCAACTTCCTTATATCATTAAATGCATAATGTTAAGTGATAGTAATTATAGCTCAGTCTTACTAATAGAAGGATCACATAATTCTCCTGGTGAAGGAATATTTCATATAATCTTAAAGTAAGCATTGCCTGAGACTTCTGGAGTCAACATCTCAGTTTATACCAATTTTTCCTTTGTACCCAGAGTATATTTCAAACACACGGCCAAGGCAAGAGAAAACAAAAGCTCAGAAGCAACAGGTAAATCTTGGTACGAGAAGAGCTTTGAACTGTAAGGCTCTTCTATTACACCCAACTTGGTTACTGGACCCAACTATACCTAAACAAATAGTCGGTATCATCTTCTGATTCTCATGACAAAAACCTTTGATACTTCTCAGCAGCAGATTCAGACCTTTGTCTTTCGCCCTCAACAGAAGTGCAGATAACTAACATCTTTCCCTGTTTACAAACTTGGCAGTATTTCAAAACATGAAGCGGATACTCTAAGCAAACCTTTTTTTTTTTTTTACTTCAGCAATGAGAACAAAACCCACTCCTTAATAAAGGTTCCGTTGTACGTACGAAGCAATAGTGCAACTGCAGCCTAAGGAGATAGCCCAGCAAAGGGCTATAGGCAGAGCAGTAAGACTCTAAGACTAGTTAGAAAAAGCCCGAACTTTCAGATATACACATCCTTATTCAGAGCTCATGTACCTGAAAGCTTCTCTACTTTTCTCAGATAACCTGTAAGCAGTATAATAAAGAGTCGTCAAGAGGTTAATTCTACTTGACAGCCTTTCCTAGCATTTATTTTACACATGGTAACTCCTACTAATCACCTTTATCTGTACGAAAAGAATGATTTCTTGGCAAAAGAAGAAATTGCAAGGGATTGCATGTTCAAAATCATGATTTATTGATGTATTTTTAATCATGTAGCTCCTTGCAAAGATACACTTCATAAATTATGGAACAAGTATAGTTCTTTCTGCAGCTTTCACATTTTAGTCCTCAAGTCCAGGTCAGTATTTTGAAACGAGATGTTCAAAGGTAAATTACGCAAAATGGCTTTTAAAAACTACACTAAAAAGCTTCAGTTCTTTCAGAATCCAAGATACATATATAATAAGCAGCATTACAGTGTCCGCACTACACCCCCAAGCGATATATGCGGGAGAAGCAGCGTACAGTACCTGCACCAAACCCCAAGGGACACTTCATGATTAGCAGTACACAGCACCCGAACATCTACAGCAGCCTCAGAATTTATCGTAGTACAACAAATGCTCAAGGGGTTTACAGCATCTGTAGCAAGGTTAGATGAAGGGTTGTTACACATTACAATCGTGTTCCAGTGAGCCCTGCTTGCACAAGCAGCACACACCAGCGTTTCACCATCGCGCTATGACACTTCTCAGGCAGAGCCACGTACCCCGCAAACTCGCTCTACAGTCCAAGAGAAGGACTCGCATCCCTCTCCCCTTCATGCCCACCGCATGGAGAAGGCAGGCTCCACTCAACTTCTATCAAGATCTAACTCCATTTATGACCAACTGACATCACTGCATTGGTGGGGATGTACCTCTGCGGTTAAATTCTATACTTCACACTTGTTTGCCCTTGATTGTTTTTCCTTAAGGTTGATGTTGACAAAATGCCGGATCTTAGAGGCAAACAAAATAAGCTTAATTTAAAGAAAACATTTATTTGAAGTTCTTGAAGTCACACAAGTTTAACAGATATAAGACAACTTTTTCCTCTTCACATTTCAAGCCTTCACCAGAGACCACACACACTGTCCCACGGACAGCAAGATTTCCCTATAACAATTTCTTTTGGACAAACCAGTGTCCAGGCAGATGAAGACTCACATTTCAAGCAGATTGATTTATAAAATCTGTTTAAAAAAAAAACAAACCTCAACAAAACAATCAACAAAACTTTGTTATCAAATTCTTGTCACAAAGTAAAAGTGTTTAATGTTCATAAGCTTGATCTCAAAATCCCAGCCATTCATAATCAAATAGAACATACTGCCTTCAAAAAACTCCCCACAATTTTAAAACGTTCCAAATATATACACATTTATAACTTAAGTGCTCATTAGCTACAACCTTTTATTCATGCAAGAGTTGTGAGAGGAAAAGGTGTTTCTTAGAGCGGCTTTTCTGAAAATGCAGTAAAACTCTTCACTCGTGCAAAGAACAAAGGGGTGTACATTTTGTCAATGTCGAAGGTAGTAACAGCTGTCTCACCAGTGGATCTGCAAAGAGTATTGTACAAGTTAAATTAGACACAAGTTGCTGCTTAAGCCCCTCAATAAATCAATCATGCTCCATGGCACAGGGTGTGCACCAAACTACAGCTGGAATGTAAGTGTCCTTCCTACTGCCTCGTTCTGAAAGCACTTGAATGTTGGTCGAATCCCACTATACAGAATACACTGCTATTTTAATATATCAAAAAACCCACTTTCCTCTTTCATTCTTATTATTAACTCCAAGACTTGAAACAACGCAGAATGTCACTCAAGTCACCGTATTAATACAAAAGTAAAAAAATCCCCTTTTGTTTCTCTCAGAACCCAGAACTCAGAACACAGAGTGACAGCAAAACCTTGTGTTTACTAAACTTTAAGAAGAAACCCAAGTATTTCTGAGCATCAGTGAGAAAACACATACATTCTCCTAGCTGTGCTTTATACTCCTCTTTATTCTACTTTCAAAAGGATACCACCATACTGAGAGGTACAGCAGAACCTGAGCAGTACAGAAACTTCATGCTGAAAAAAATGCCTGTGATAGTGGCATTTCTTCATAAATTAGGTATGAAAATACTAGTTTTTGTAAAAGCAACTTTTCTGTTTATGGAAGTTACCTGTAGTCCCAACCACCAGTAATTTACTTTGTAGATTTGAGATACTTACAGCTCAATAGCTGAGCTACATCCCTGTAAAAACGCTGGATATAGAGATCAAGAAAAGTGATCAAGAAAACTGATCAAGACAAGGCATAAATCTACTAAATGCCAACATCAAACATCCAGACAGGCAACTTGCCAGTAATTTAGAGTCGGGTGCAAGAACAGTGGCCACAGCTCTTGTTTGGTTTGTGATCAGAACAGCTGGTCCATGCCCTTATTTCACTCTGCTGGATTATATAGTTTGTAAACGCTACAGCTCTCACACGATGGGTGCAGGCATTTCTAGCACGTAAAGCCACACAGGAAAAGAAATATACCTTAATGAATATATGTTTTCCATACCCCTACACTAGCACTGCACTAAGTCATTCAACCCTGAGGCAGTTCTGAAATCATTCAAACACAGTGCATAAACCCTTTAAATGACTAAAATACTGCCATTCTACTATTTAGGAAACTTCCCGTATCATTATAAAAAGTTACTAAAATCTTGGGATTTCTTAAAGTAAAAGTTCCTTATGATCTATCAAATCAGGACCAGCTACTGTTTGCAGGACATTTTGTTAAAGCCTCATAAGTCTCACAGTCTTTATATGTTCAGTACTTAGTACTGGACAAATTAATGTCACCTGTGTTTCTGTAGTTAAGCATCCGTCTTTGATCTTATTCCCCATTTACTCACTTGTAAGTTATGTGACAAGAATGATGTATCCAGACAAGTTTGTTGAACCTCTGGCGCCCACTGGAGCACAACTGTAGTCCTACATGAAAACTGTGATCTGTTTCTTGCACAGGAACACGGCGGAAATACCTGTATTTGTGGTAGTCAATTGGTTTCTGCACAAAGAGAAAAGAAGTTTCATGACCTACAAAGAACACATCATGCAACTATTTCTGCTGAGGCCTAAGTAACTGTAAGGACAGACTGTTAAACTCTCTAGTTAACAGTAAGTACTGGTATTCCTTGAAAATACATCCATTTAGATGTTAATTATGGAAGAAGTTTTCACAGAAAGTAAGGTAAGTGTGGAGGACACCAGCCAAACTACGCAAACTCACTGTGAAGTAGTGTAACGCTTCTAACTCTTCACAAGTTTCTGTTGACAGACACTTGGTTCATCTGAATTTCTTGTGATGTAAGTAAGTTGGCCAAATCATTCAGAGTTCAATTAACAAATACGGCTTATGTAGTTTTATTTAATGCTGTGGAACATAACTGCACACAGTCAAAAACTGGTATCAGAAAATGACCTCTTCATCTTTCCTGTCTGTTAACAAACTACTTAATAGCAGCACACAAGGCAATTAAGCCTAAGAGGGAGAACCGTTGCTCAAACACAAACCAGATATTTATCTCTCTTAATAAAAAGATTATCACAGATTTTTGGGGGGAAAATGTAAGATAAACCACCACCCTTATTTATATTTTAATTTTTTATAATTTAAAACATGAAATTAGTTTTTTAATTCTCTGGTGTACTGCAAATCTTCAGGTGCCTTAAAATATTCAGTCTGAGAAAAAACTTACTAAAAAGACCCCTCTTTAAACTATTTTTCCTCTATTCTGTTTTGCTACCTACCTCTTCCTTTTTCTTCATTATTACAGCAAATACTTTGGTTTGATTGTCCGTTTCCTGGGAAAGGCGATAATGGCCAAGCAAGATTGCATCCGTTCTGGAAAGTGAAGAGGAGGATAGCGTCAAGGATATAAGAATACTCTGTCTCAAAAGAATGAAAAGAAGACTGACTGTATACTATAATCAAGGAAACTTTCTGATTTGCATTTAGTAAAGTACCAGGCTCATTGATTATATGAAATGCTGAAAACATTTTGGAAGGTTGTTTTTAATTTTCCCAGGTTGAACAGTAATGATAAGTCAGTCAGTTTTGCCTAGCCTACTGCTAAGTATTTTCAGACTTCTGGTGAACAGCTCAAACCTGTTCTGAAGTCACAAATGATTTTCTATGTTTTTAAAAAGTTTTTGCAAACATCAAAAAGAAATCAAACAATAATTTAGTCATATCCCACCAAAATCTCCACTTTACTTCAAACAGTCAAGGACATGTGAGAAAGCAGTCAATAACAAAATAGTATCTTTAAATGGGTTCTAAAACCACCAAGCTAATAGCATGTATTCTTCCATCTACTTCCTTTAAAGTTTAAAATCACATAACCCACAAAGGAAATCTAACTACAACATCAGGACCTTAAAACGAAAGGTATCTTTGCATAAAGACCCATTTTTTTTTGTAGTTCTCAAAAGAGAGTTATAAACATCTATAACACAACATAAATAACACTGTATTTTTAATCTTGCTTTGCTAAACCAGGATATAGAATATAAGACAAAAGTAAATACAAAAGGCCAGGTAAAAGCAAGGTGAAAACTGTAGAGCCAAATATTTTACTTCAATAACCTTGTATTTTTAGTCCGTAAGCGAGGAACTATGGACTGAGGATCTTCAGGAGTTGTTAGCATCATAACCTGACCATCTGGAAAGAATCTCAAATACCTGCAAAAATCAAGTTATGAAGAGTTATGAATGAGTGCAGAAGTTCAGGAGTTTTGTCATCTCTAACCAAAGGAAGAAGGCTACTCTGGAATCAAAACTGAACTCAAGCAAGTTTCTCCATTCCTAGCACTCAGAAAAATGCAACAAAATCTTAATTACAGTATCAGTACAGAATGGACAATGTTGTATTTTTTTTCAGGTTCTGGGATCTGATCAATTTGTACAGTACTCAGATACTGTGCTGATGTTTGTGAGACTATCGAAATAGCCACGAGATTCAATGATTTCTGTTAACGGTTTCCAGCCTCAGGAGGGACGGCAGAATGGAACAATAAATGCCAGGAAATGCAGGACAAAGAACAGCAGAAACACAGGCCAAGGAAATAGATGGCAAGCTATTTACAGCAAGTTGAAAAAGCCCAGCCCCTTGATTATTGACAATTGTTTACAAATAAATTAAAAGATAATTCTTGTACAATCACTTGTTTTCCCTTTGCTAAAACAGAAATGTAAAGCAGAAGCGATTTGGGGAAAGAAATCTGTGGATGAGCATTAGTGTTGCTACTGTTTAAGTTTTATCTGTGTGAAATGGTGTAACTGGGGATGAAATGTGTTTCTAGCCCATCTTTAATTATCATAATAAATCCTATTTCTTAAGACCTGTTCTCAAAAAATATGCATAGCTTTACACACTGTAGTTGTTCCACTGAGGAAAAGAATACTTAATGTTTGTGATATGAAGGGCTGGATTTAAAGAACTTAAGAGAGAGAGGAACATTTCACTCACTCATTGTACTACAGTTCTACCTGTAATATTCCACTTGGTGCCACGCTCTATAGAAACCATCAAGAGATTGTTCTCCTTGACGTATGTATTTTGTCTTGCTGATATATACACCTGCAGGAAAGGAGGATGTAAGTATATAAATAAAAATTAAGTACATAAAATATTTAAGATTAAAAAAACCAATAATCTGTAGCTTTTGAGTTTATTTTTGTTACTTAAATAGATGAAAGTTTTTATTTTTTGCACTCTTCCCTTCTCTTTACAGACATTCTACAGATTCAAAAGCTGAAACAAATTCATATTATATGTAACACCAATGTCACAAACATAAAACCCATGGGATTGCTGCTGCCATGGTTCCACGCAGTAAAAAACAAAAAATGCGCATTTCCAAAAGCACATCTTACCATCAAATCGAACACGAGGCCTTTCCAGAAACATTTCCCTCCAAGAGGCATATGGAACAAGTTTATTGCAGCTCCTGCCCCATATTTTCAAACAGACTTGATGCCAGATTTCAGGATCTCTAGTGAAAATGAGAAAAAAGCAAACCCCATAACTCTCCTGCAAACTTTACTTAGCTTTGCTATATAGAAGTAACACACTCCATTATTTAGTTTGGATGCAACTGAAAGAAACTTTCTTGAACAACAATAGCTCATACTTTGAAATGATTGACTAATTTACTTAATCCTGGAGCACTTCAAAGCCATTTCCTCCTCCCAGTAAAATTCAGGAACACAATGCCATTTTCAGCCAAGTACAGAACAACAACGTTGCAGCAGCCTGGCACTTCTCTGTGTGGCCATCCGAGGATGACAGCACGAGAGACTTTATTTTGGAGACCTTGCAACTCTTGACTTTTGAACAAGGTAGAGCAAGTTAGACTTTCAGCAACATTTTTTACTACAGTGAAGTCCTCTATCTAACATACCATTTAGTGGTGTATTAAAAAGCTGATTGGCACTGTGAGGAGCATAACATGAAAATTGCCATGGGAAGAAAAAGCACAACACAGTCCTACATGTACGATTTAGCAGCCTAAAGCAAAAAAGTCCCCTCCAAAACAACCACCTTTCCAACACAGGCATTTTTGCTCTATGGATTTATTATCCACCTCTACATACTGTTTACATATGTTCAAGCACAAAGCTCTTTTTAATTCCATAGAGCAGAAAGAAGCTTAACTCTAGATAAATTATCAACAATACCTGGCGCAAATGTAAAATCCTCGACAAACAAGAGCTAATTGCTCTAATGATCTTAGGTCCAAGTCACTCGAAACCACCCATCGGAAAATGTACATTAGCACTTCCATAGGTAACACTGCCAAAAGAAAAGAAACCCTTGTTAGATGATAACCGGTAAATCAAGAGCTTACAACCTTACTCCAGGTTTGACCACTACTGAAGTTCTGACTTTCCATAAAGAATTCTACTTTTTCATATTGTAGTCAGCTGCCAAGAAACAAACAAACAAACAAATCTTTAATTTAAAAAGTCACTATGTATTAGAAAAAAGTCACATAGAGGAAGAACAAAAATTGTATTGAAAATGCATTAGGATAAAAGTGCCTGACAGGATAAAACATAGTTTTAGACTGCAAATATCCACAGCTGTAAGGTGTAATACCCAAAATTCCACATATACGTTGCGCATCCACAGTGCCTGCAAAGCAGTATTTTCTTCAAACTGACCTAGAGTGTAACATTACCTTTGTGTGACAAGTTATAGAAGCTCAGGTGAGGTTCAGTGTTGGATAGGAGGTCCTAAGAACAACCTATCCGCTACGAAACTGGTATGACATCACTCTGTATTTTGTGGTACAGGTGCAGTGATGGAAAATGGTATCACACAGCACTGTTGTGGTGAACGACTTTTTCTAATGTAATACAAGATAACGACAGAATCCTCATCAAAGCTCCGCAGGATCATGTAGTAATTTTCCTAGCATTAAAAATTCAGTGAGAACGCCCTGGGAAATTAAGCCAAAACTCTTTCAATAACTTTCCGCCTCCCTAAGTTTTCTCTGTTGTTTCAGTTGTGTATAATCTTGTCTACTAATCTTATAGCATCAGGAATTACACTTCATTTATTTTCAATTACTGCTCCTTTCCAGAGCCTATGGCTTGAACTGTAGCACCACATGCACATAAGACTTGACGAGTTTAGTTAGTAAAACTGCTTTGGGTTCAAACAGAAAAAATAGCCGAGTGGCACAAAGGTACATTAAACAGTAAGTAGCTGTAAATGCCATGGTAGAGGCTGCAATTCTGATTTTCAGGAAAAAAAATGTGTTACTGCACTCACAAATCCAATGAGACTGTTTTTGCGGTAAAATTTGATGAAACTTAAGTTTCACATTTCAGAATGCTAACATGATAAAAAGTACATACGTGTCATTGGGCACCAGTTTCTGTATTCATTTAACACACATCCCGTTTCACGAATCTGACTTAATTCTATGCTTTATTATTGATAAGTCATAAATTTGTTATATTGTCTGTATTTCCAACCATTAAATTAAAGAGAAGTTGTGCAGATGCGTTTATTGCTACAAGGTACAAAACAGTCTCTGGCAATTTAGGAGTGCTTTGGTATGTGAACTCCTAGTGTCTTAGAGAATGCGAGATACAAAGCCTTAAAAATCTGCTACTAGTGCTAACAGGTATACATCTTCCATTCTGACAGTCACCAGTCAGCCAAAGCCTTCGATTATCTATCTTACCATCCATGTTTCTAAGTTTCTAGTGAACTAGGGATTGTTAAAACACTTTGCTTCAGATACTGAGCACGCCTTGTAGAACAAATATTATAGTATTTCCTGTGAAGAATGCCATCTTGGTCCCAACCCTTACTTGGGTAAAAGGGAAAAAAAACCACTCCTATGATAAATTGCTCCTATACTAGGGAGGGGAAGTGAATACATCCAGTATGCCAGTTACATTCCAGAGGTCTGATCCTGTCCTGTACTAAGGTTTAACTAGTATTCTATGATTATGAATGTCAATCAAATGTAAAATATAAATACAGGAAACCAATTCAGCCAAATCCATTGCCTCATATTGTTTCAGTTTTCCTTGGGCTGCTGAGGTCTGCCATTATTGTACTGCTGTGATGACCAAGAGGGATCCCTTCCAGCCTACTAACTTCTGAAGCAGACATCAGGATTTTCAGAGTTTTCACTCTGCTATAAAAGAGTCGGTAAACAAGATACTGTAACACAGGACTGGCAGGAAGGCAGAAAATAAAACTAGAAGGAGACTTAAGATTGCTGTTCAAAAGCGACATCTCCTGAGATCACTTTATAGTAATGTCTACAACATCTTGACTTTACTGGCAAAAAATGAAAAGATGCTTTCCCAAGTGTACAACGCCAGAGTTGTTAAAATTAAATGAAAAACAAACCCTGTTTTCTTTATGTTTTGATTTGAACAGCTTGCTACATTTGCTTTATTTTCCTTCCTTGAGCAGAACAGAGGAGATCAGGCCAAGATTTCCAAGAGCAACTGACAATTTGGGATGCAAAACACACACGCTTTAGAGGCATCTGATTCTTTTAAGAGAGTTTCATAGATTATATACACTCTCTACAATTTAGATCTCATAAGGAAGTCTCAGGATGACTATCCTAGAACTGAAGCACTGAAAATGATTAACCTTTAAAAGCCTTTCTAGCTATGTCACATAGTCTTGCTGAACCTGAAAACATACTCGTTGTAAAAATATGGTACAGAATCAGACAAAACCAGGAAATGCAAAGATGCATATTCTTCACAGAACAATTGTCTCTTATTCACACTTAAGAATTGTTATAAAAATTTGTAAACCAAAAAAAAGAACAATCCACATTTCACTTTTTCAAACAATAATCGGAAGGAAAATTAGGATACACTACTACTTAGTCGTAGCACTACATGGAAAAGCTTGTGTGATAAAGGCAAAATCACGTATGAGAAAAAGATCCGTTTGGCTCGTTGATGATCTTTTTTCCTTTAATCTAACTATAAATGTAAACAAAAAGATACTGTGTACATTTCTTTATAAAGGTGGCTTCAGAATGACGTAGACAAATGTTTTAATAAAGTCAGAGTGAAAAATCTCTATATATTGTGCCTCTGAACTCTTACAGTGCATCTTATGTCATACCTGAGATATGGGTCTGGCTGACATCAACCTCAGGCTGACAAAGTTTGACTGAAGATTCCTGAAGAGCTAACTGCTGCTGGAATTCCGACAGGAGATCAGCCATTTGGTCATCCTCTTTGTTATCCTCGACGCTGGAAAAAGGGGAATGCCAACACTGTGATACTGGACAAAACATACCAACGGACGTTCGTGTCTTGGCATCAATCTGCTGTCTTACCCTCATTCAATATAGTTGTTTCCGGTATGTTTTTAAGCGGTGAATTTGGAAGCTCTGTGTCATAAGCTTGTCCTCACTACGCTACCTGAGCTACAGAAGTTTTGGCCCTAACCTGAATCCCGTCCTCAAGTCTTGGCCTCAACTCAGGTCAGCCTCAGGGCGCTACACATTTGTTGTGCTGAGGCTAGTGGTGTTCGGATGCTCACCACGATGAAAGTCTACACTACTCGGATTACAATTTATGAGCTTCCAAATGTATTGCTCTACTTATTGGAAATGTTCCCATATGGCTGCATTAGTCAGCACAAGAAGAGTAATATACTCCCATCCTTAACTATGATGCTTATTCCATGGTACAAAGCTTTTACTAATCGATATTTTTTCCATCTACAGTTTTCTAGATGATCCTAAATGTGTAACTCATAAATCTGAAGATCAGAAGTCAACAGTAATAAAGTGACTGATGCTTTCTTCCTTTCTTCTTTTTTTTAAGTACAGCATAACTATTTGTAACCCTTCCACTTGAGTTTAACCAGCCCCAAACAAGCCTGTGACCTTCTTCGAACTACAGTATAAAAGTCCTCCTTGGTCTAATGCACCTGTAAACTTTCTCTGAAGCAGTCTGTTCAAATGAAAGCAGACAAGTTTTCCAAATGTTAGAGACCTACGACTGCATGTCACAGTAGAGCACCCACATGCTTTAGAAATAAAATTTCAGGTCTCAGTACTCTTATGCACTTAATTAGTAAATTTTCATACTTACCACCTCTTTCCAACTCCATCACCGTCTGGGGACCGCGTATAGGTGATCTTAAACTCTATGTCAGGTACAAGCTGCATGGCTAGACGATAAAACTTGATGGCTGAAAATAAAGGTTTAATGTTTAAAGATGTCTGATGCCTATACTAGCTTATCAAAGCAAAGACTTTTTTCTCAAGAGAGATGGCTTCTGCTAAAAGCACTAAAGAGGTGGGAAACGCGTTTTCCTAGTAAATCTTACTTAATCTAAACTGATTAGGTTTAAATTCAATGAGAGGCACAGTAAGCGCTGATTTTCTAACCCACAAACTTCATGTACTCTTTCAGAATAAAGAGCTCTCTCAGACACGGATTTACCTTAACCACTACTAATTCAGTTATGGAGTACAATATTTTACATCAACACATTAAAAAGTCCTTATTTCATTTGCTGCCCAGCACTTACAAAGCTTTCTCAACAAGCCAAAGATTTTAGGCATTATACTCGTAAGTAACTGTGAAGAACGTAACAAGAGAATTTAAGAAATGGTGCAGGTACCTGGTGTAGCCCAGACAGTCATTCAGACATCCGTAATATTAAAAAGGTGGAAAAGGTCAATAAAATGTTGTACTTTTTAAACATCAACAATAGGCACCAAGTAAATTTTACTGTGGCAAACCCCTGAAAACTACAGAAGGCAGAGAAGCAAGCCACTATAAAACTGAGGGTGAGGAACCTGACTGGAGGAAAGCAGCCTTTTCAAAAAGCTCTGTAGCAGGCCCAAGACTAGGGGGCATGAAGGAAAACCTGACAGACGGAGCTTCTTCTAGCACACAGCGAAAGCGCTTCTGCCTTTTACACTCCAAAGATGCTACAAACACTGATGAGAGAAACAGGCCCAAGGATATCACCCTGTGGGGAGGAATGGTTATTTAAGCTGCTGAATGTCTTTCTTCTGAGTTAACTCTGCAGATCCTTCTTAATTTATGTGGATTCATTGTATGTACATTCAGCCTGTTTTCATGCCTCTATTAAGATCACGTATGTATTTCTATGCCTCTCTGAATTCTCACATGGCGATACCAAGGCCAGAGGGCAACTCTCCTTCAGTTTGAACCCTTAGAAACAAAACAAAACCCAAAATAAAATATCAGTGAGTTTGAAGCTCAGAATGTGACGCTTTAGTGAGTCTGAGAAGCCTGAGTGTGGCATAAGTAAGCATTCCTATTTCTTTGAGTTCATGTCAGGGACAGCAACCATCAAGTAGTATCCTTTGCCTGGTGAGGACGAAGAATACCAGCAGTCAGCTAAACAGAGATCAGTCTCAACTTTAGCATTTAATCTTGCAGCAAGGCCTGTACTGTACTTAAACAGGAACATGCTACTGCACATAACTGCCTCACAAACGTCAGGTATCAGCAGATTTCAGAAGCAGACTGAAATGTCACTTGGGATTCTGGTGGCCTGAGCCAGGTCACCAGATAAAATTGTGGTCTGAAAACAGATGTCCCAACATGTGCTCAGTAATATATCTGTGTCTGGTGTAGGACCGTATCTCTAAGGTCTCATACGGATGTACGCGTAGAAACAGTTTTGGTTTGTTTCTTTAAGTCTCAAATCAAACTAAACCGAGAAAGAATGTGTTCATACTCATGCAATCCAGAAGCCCAACACACCCTTGTGAATGCAACTCTGTTAGATGCAACTTCTCTACTGCTATGTTTAACATAGGAGTGCACTCAAGCAGATGAAGCTATAGCTTTCATTTTATATGCACAAAGCTTAAACAGATGGCCTTCCTCGCTTTTTTTTTATTTACTTGTAAGCTGTTGGTATGAAAGAACCTTCACAATCTACCGCACAATTTCCTAAATGGTAGATTACATATCAGATTTAGTTCTGACATCTTTTTTAATGCACATTTAATTCTCTACGTAACACACAAAATACCTTAGCCTAAAGCAATTTTGCCCCATAAAAACATGTAATAAATTAGAAAATGAAACAACTAATTTTATTACCTATTGGGGATTCATATTTCTTTCAGTTTGTTTGAGATCTGGAACAACAACCAGAAATGCCTTGTAAGGGAAGGAAAACTCCCATGGTGGAAATGAAAATTTTGTATTCAACAGGTGGCTGAGTTCAGAAGCTTCCAGAGTGCTCTCAGTTTTGCATATCCTGCCATATTTTGCACCTGCGCTTTAACCAAGGTGGCCAAAACCTCTAATGGATGAGCCAGATGGCACAAACGTTCTGTGTGCCTTTTCTTTTTTAATGAAAGAAACAGAAAACTTGGTGTAATAATTGAGTCATCAGTTATTGCCTGGTATCTCCACTACTGACCTACAGGACTTGAAGTTAGGATGGGCTTCTTACTCTATGTATTCTGAAAGCTAAATATGAGGAAGAAAACTTTGAACTTTCATTTTGCTAGTCCTGCTAGCAAGAGGGCAAGCAAGCTAAGCATCTTTATTATTTATGGCAAACCTCATACAATGAGACTGCCAGATTGAAACATTCCCTTCAGGAGTTCTTAAAGAAGCTACCTTATCGTGCTGTATAAACTGAAAAAAATCCCAAACAAACAAGCAACCCAAACCAAACAAACAACAAACCATTCTATGGGTTAAGTAGTTCTGCTCAAAGTGGGATGAAAAAAACTGTAAGCACAGGAAATATGGTATATCGCCTTGCTTAATTACTGTTACGAAAGTCACATAAAGAAGCATGCTATATGAAGAAACAATCCAGCGCTTTATTAAGTTGCTAGATTTCAAAACACTGTCGTTTTGTCTAAAAGCTAGAAATTCTTTCCTTGATCTCACTTTAGCTTCATCTTAACCTTAGAACTGTGATATGATGGTTCCTTTTATAGCAAGTTTGTTTGCTTATGCAAATAATTCAGCTCTCAAATTACTATTAGCCTGCAGTTTAAGTTCGCTGGCATCACGCAGTCTTGCACAATAAATCAGAGTGTTAGATTCCTCTGCAATAAGAGTGTTCATTGTAGACTTCTTTATTACCTTCGTAAAGGGCCCCATTTTGTTCTTCTTCCACGGCCTTCAGAAAAAGCTCTTTTGCCTGCACAATAAATTACACAGAATACCTCTTAAATTCCTCTCAAATACAACTGCATTGTCATTTGACTTAGAATTATTTTTCATCTTACTTACTGTACCTTATGAAGGAAATGAATAAAATAGTTCCATAATTAGAGTGAGAAGACATTTTCATGTGCTACAACCCATAACTTAAAAACTCTCCATGTTCCTGCTGCTTGCCCCTTACCTACAGTCTTTCAGAAAGCAGACTGGGAAGGTGCCAGAATAAAGCCAAGAATAAAAAATAGAAAATCGGTGCAGGATTATGGAAAGACCTTAGTATGGAGAAAACAGGTTAATCACCTCTGTTGTTTCTCTAGATTTAATTTAGCTTTTAGGATAATTATACTGCAATACTAACACACAAAAAAACCCCCAAATTATACGTCTATTTTTTGGTACCTTTTCTTCTTTTGCTATCTCCTGTTTCACTCTGGCATCTACAGACTTCACTCCAGGTCCTCTTGAAGAAGCTCTGCATGGCAGAGGTTCCAACCCACTAGAACTCATACCTGGGGCAAGCTCAAACATCCACTGAGCTCTGAACATCTGGAGCTCTGCCTAAAAAAACCCAATTAAGTCTGATTTAGTATCACATATTCAGACAGAATCTTCTGAGGAGAAATTATAAAGTACAAGCACAAAAAAGAATTTCAAGATGACACGCTACATTTCCAAGTCTTAAATGGTTTCAGTGAGTTTAGACACAAAGAGTTAGCAATTGGTTTATAGTAAGTTGTTGGGTTTTTTTTGAATGCACAAGTACTTGTACAATTTCATTCAATAATGTAAGTGCTTTAATCTGGGCTGTTCAGGTCAGAAGAAAAAATGACGTTTCAAGAAGTGGTTGTTAGTACTGTGACTATGACCTAAGACTCCACAGAAAAGTATTCTTTCTGGACATGGTGTTTGTTTTTGTTTATGCAGAGTTATCTTAAGCAAGTCAATTAGCTCTTGAAATTAAAATTTAGAAAACCTAATTTTTTGTACACAAGCATACTAAGCTTGATGACAATCAAGGCTACCATTTATATAACATATAAATAAGACCTTACACTCCTTTCTCTTTCAAAATGAAAGGACTCTGCTCTGTGAAACAAGACAAGTTGTAATTCTTGCCATGCATTTTTTTCAGCATCTTTGAAGTTACACTTTACACGTCTCTTGCAATCATCATGACTTCTGGGGAGCAACTACACCAAAATCTATTATCGTAAGAGAACGCACTTTTCTATCAGACTGCTTTTATCAACTTTCTGCTCCAGAAGAGAGTGACAACTTAAACTGGAATTTGATCCGTACAGAAACAGCTGTCCAATTTCTACAGTTCTTCAAATTCCAAATCTGCCACAAACTTTCTTTTCAACTACACTGATAACTGAAGACTGAACTTAACATTTGGAACACCATGCATAATTTATCTGTTTCACTTTTGGAGGGGCAGACAGATTAAGCATGTATCAGATCAACAAACATATGGTAACTAAATGAGCATAAGTAATGCAGCTTAAATCACAGCAGTACTGCGTTTGTAAAAAAACCACTAGTATAAGAGACATACCTGAAGATTTGCTTCACCGGATCGTTCATTGTCATCGGTTCTTACCAAATCAGAGTGACAATCTTCTTCAGCTTCTGCCTAGTAGAGACCAGTCAGACGTGATTATAGAGTCTGCATAAGTCCCTACAGCACATTCACAATGCACAACTCTCATGGACACTCATTAAAAAAAGAATAAGCATACTCCTCTTTTCCCCATCCTACCCAGAGATCAATCTTTTGATGATAAAAATTATCTTAAAATTACTGGTATTGTTTGCACTTCCCTATTAACCCATCAAAACTGGGTTTTGTGTTTCAGTCACATCAATCCAACACAGATTAGTTCTGTATCACTTGAAGGCTTACATGCATCAGTACGCTGCCATACCTGAACAAATACACTCAGTGTCTAAGTCAAAGCTTCAACCAAAGCTTCAGTATTAAACAGTAGCATGCTGAAGCACAAGAAATGAAAGGATAATCACCATCTTCTCATTATAAAGATAACCAGTAGTTTTCATTTGTTTAATATTTACAGAAGCACAAAAAAGACTAGTGCTTTGAGTAATGATACTTTATGAAAATTATGGGACAGTATGGGCAATCTCAAAAACTACATGTGAAACTAAACAAGAAACGTATTGTAAAAGAAAATAAAAAGTTAGCATGAGAGCTTGACAGCTGGTTTTATTTACAGTACTGCTGTGAGACATGTTAAACAAATAAGACCTTAAGTAAGACCTTTAACTAAACTTAACAGGGCTCTACGTAGGAGTTCAACAGCTTAAGAGCAAAACTTAAAACGATGCAAATAAATTCTCATTGTGAAATATACTGAGATTTATGGCATCTACACTAAACCAAAGTAAAACTAATTCTGAACATCAGTGACCAGCCACTGCAATGACAACAGCAGCAAAATGCCAGTAAGGAAAAAAACCCAAAGACTAAGACATTTGTTTAAAGCTCTTCCTGCAGCTGAAGCACTCCAGTTTTTCTACCATTCTGTGATGAAATTCACATCTGTTTGGCAAGTACCCAAGGCAAAATGAGATTATAAGAAGGCAAACCTGGCATTAAGATGACCACAACTACTTTCAGAAGTTTTATTTTCCACTCCTTCCTATTGTAAACAGCACTCAAAAGACTTCAAGAGACATTCTATCAGTGAGATTCTTCTGAGTTCTCGTAAAGAAATCTCTGTCTTCTGCACAACTGAAGTGCAGAAATCAAAGTGTTCTTGTAGTCAGAAAATTAATAAAATTTTTATAGCATCTGGAAGTTCAGGATCAAACTACAGAATACTGGCAAACCTGATGTGAATGCAACGCTTAATCTCTGTCTTGGTGACAAGCACCTCCCTGGAGTTCAGCTGTAGCACTTGTCTCTGGTTTCCCCAAAGACCACAAACTCACTGGCTCGTCACCTGCAAATGTGTTTTCACCAGTATCTCAGTCAATTAATCTTTTACAGTTGATACTGCAGACAGTGTCAGTTGGTTAAAGTAAACAGATGTTGCATTCTACACTCTGATTTTAAGGCTGCACATCTTGAATTTCTCAGCGGAGAAAACGGATAAGACAGAATGCTCCAAAGCACCAGCAGCGTTAAATCTGAGCAAGAAGTAAACAACTTAGAAATTTCACTTTAATTCCAGCATTTGACTGCAGGCAGTCAATGTCCTACGAGTTACAGCAGGCCTATCACTTCATTTTAGCATCCAGGCATTACGTCTACTGTGGCCAAAGAGAGACAACCTAGGAATGAGCTAGCACTGAAATGGATGTGTTGTTAAGTGCGTTATTCTGGCACTGGGCCGACACAAATAAGACCCACCTCTGCCTGCGCAGAGGGCAAGGCTTCTGGTTTGCAGCTGAATTATGCCCAGTCAGCTCTCAGTCTGGGCAGAAAAAGCCTGGTTTTATCTGCAAAATGCAGAGACTAGTAAAGTTATTTATAAACTAAATCGACACACAGTATCTTCCTGTGCATAAAGGCACACCCATTAAAACCTCTAACTCATGAAATCTGTAAATAAACTAATTTAAGAGTTATTTACAAAGTTATGAAGCTGGCTGAAGTTTACCTCTTGTTCAAAACCTTTTTGTTTCAGGAACCTGTTCAAGAGTCTTGATTTTCCTCCCCTCTGTTCAACTGCTCTGCTTCCTCATTTCTGAGTCACAGCCAGACTTCTGGACCAAATGCTTCCAAAATGTCACTGAATGCTCTTTAAAATTTAAGTGTGCTGTCAATCCAAACAAAAAATATACCATACTATGAAGACCTAGCCCATAGACTAAGAGCTGTCCAAAACTATTATGAAGTTGATTACAACCAAAATTTTGACTTTCATCATTACCTCCTCTATACAGAGTGTATGTATGCTCTGAAGTCTCTCATATCAAAGGTTTGTCTTCTGGCAGCAGCGGCAGCTTAAGTGACCATCCTTCTAAATTTACCAGTAAAGCAATTCATTCACATCGCTACTGCATGGCTAACTGGGGTGGAAAAGTGATCTCTATTAACAATCTTCCTGCTATCTCTGTGATCTGCTGAAACCCTATGGTTTTGCTAGAGCAAACGAGTAAAACACGGGTATCGCTGAAGCGAGGATCTTCACTAGCAGACAGCTCATGAGATCACACCCAAAGCAGGTTGTAACTTGTGAAAATTGCATCCTTGTCCCCACTCTGACAACACTCAATCCGTAGTTATAGTTTCTGAACTTCACAGAATATTGTACCGTAACCACTCCTTAGCAGATAAACCTAGGCTGTTCATCTTTATGCTGCTGGCCTTCCTCCTGCTGCAAGTCAGCTGTCATACGGAACAGTGACTTTATCCTGCTTGAGACACCCTCAGCGTGTCATAATCAGCTCAAATGATTTTCCATCAGAAAAACTGGTCACCAGTCAAGCCACCAAAAGGTCAACATGTCACAAGTAAACATCGGAATTAGACTGCGACCTGTAAAAAGAAGTCTGCTGAGTCAATTTGATTCTGATTTGTTCGAAAAGCTTTAGAAATCATTGGCCAAATGCAAAACTGGTTTATTTGCACAGCTCAGTTCTAATTGTTTTGCAATCAATTAATTGCACGCTGATTTCCTCAGAGCACAACAATCACCTACTAAACTGTCCGTCGTGGCAAGTCCTTTACTAGTTCAGATCTTTGTTTCGGCAAAATAAAGCCAGGATCAGGCATAGTTCAAAGGTGATTGTCACCAGTTGCACAGGGCTACAGGTGAACTGTACAGAACTGGAGGACCAGCAAGCACAACACAGTGACCGACAGGCAACATCCTTCTCAGTTTTGTAAGCAAACGAGGAAGTTGCTCCATTTTTTCTGCCGGTGTGGCAGAAGCAATGGCGTTCAAAAATAAAAGAGTTTTAATCACGGTGGCAAGGAGTTTTGAGAACTCCTGAATGATGGAAATGGCTTAACGTTGACTGATCAAGTTATCAACACAGATACCTGCATCCAGACTGAGGTATGGTCCGGAAAGCAAGACTCGGCCAAGCAGCATTTCTGGCGTGGGCAATGACAAACTCGAGTAAGCGGAGTGCACGGAGCCCTTCACATTTCCAGGGGACTTAATGCCACCCGGTTTTTGAGGGAAGGAAGAGAAAGGTGTGTGGGGGGAGAGGGGGCCGGCTCCCCTGTAAGGACAGCGTGACTCCCTGAGGTGCCTCCGCGGGTGGCCAGACCCCATCTTCAATCCAGCAGCCCCCGCTCCTCAGCCCCACGCCCCCTGCGGGAAGGCGGCCCCGCCACCCGGGCTGGGATGGCAGCCAGGACCGCGGCATCCCTCCCACAGGCCTCACCCCGGTGCCCGGCGGCGGGAAGGGTAGGGCAGGGCCCGGGGGCCGCTCCTCCCGCC
>VXAK01014705.1:0-12420 GCA_013399435.1 Arenaria interpres
AAAATGAAAACATGAAAGATGGATGTATTAAAATTGGGAGTTTTAGAAGGGAGAGGAAAGGATGAAGCAATGTGCCCTGGAAACCAGAAAAAGTAACTCAAGTAAAGGTTGCCATTTTCATAGTGAATGCAGTATATAAAACAAAAATAGTTGAAATGCTAAATTGTACTGTGGTCACTGGATGTGGGTTTCTCCAAAGATTTTTCAGTCAGGCATGAGTAAGCACCAGAATGAATGTTTAATTTCAAGCAGGCAATATCTGAAAGGATGATTTACAAAAAAATGTAACGGTATTTAGGAACGAATCAATTAACAAGAAATGTTTAGTGTTTTAAAAAGTTTACAGTAAATGGTTATGTTGAACAACCTAATGTCATATAATTATCAAGTTAACAGAAATAAACATTATCTAAAATTACTAGATAAATCTTCCTTTAAGACCTATCAAATGAAAAGGAAACTTGTGCATTGCAGACCTTGAGAAGAATGCTAAAAAAGACAAAAAAGATATTAAAAATGCAGAGAGAGATGAAATAGAAATCTGAGAAGAATGATGAAAAACAGTAAAACAGATAAAGGGGATATTAGAAATGAAAGAGAAAATTGAAATAGATATGTGTATTAAGAGATGCTAACCACATTTCTAAAAAGATTTTGAACACTGCAAGATAAGAGGTCAGTGAAGGATGAAGTTGAAAATTTCAAGATGGAATAAGATACAGAGCAAAAGAGAAAAGTAGAAGAGATAAACCATTAAATTGACTTTTCTTCCATGGACTGCACAGTATTTATGAGAGAATAAGAAATCATGTCATATGATATTAGCTGGGTGTCCAGAATCTTGAAGGTTTTCAAAGAGAGGGAAGAACTATCATGTTTGGGCAACCTACAACAAATCTTGAGGGGCAAAAAAACACCGCCTATCTGACAGTTACAAAAATGACACAAGACTTAAATATATATCCACATCTCTATATATAAAATGTAGTTGTCCTTGAAAAGTAGAATTTTCAAGATGATACCTGACCTCAGAGAAGATGAACTGTGACTGACATTTGTACAGTACTTTGGTGGAGCAACAGAATTTTTGTTAATAAAACCATATATTGCTCTAAAATCATGAAACCCTTGTGCTACAGTCTACTTAAAAATCCATCAAATAGTCATAGAAAAATGAATTATGAGCAGTGTTAAGTATAAAGTACTGCCTCAGGAACATAAATTGGTATCTTTCAGAAAAAGAAGCAAGAAACAGACCATCATATATTTGTGACTGATCATAAAATTTAAGATAAAATAGTTACTTCTCTCTCAATTTAACTAAAAAAAACATTAAGGAAAGGGGAAACCATTAAGAAAAAAGAAAGAAAATTATAATATTTTAATATGGTCCCGATCCTGTAAAGTATTCATTTCAGTTCTAAGTTCCTCTTCAAATTCTTCTTGGAATCAGGCAGTTTATAACATGTCATGGAAATTCAGTCAAAGTTTTCTATGTTATATATTTTAAGATATGGACCATAAACATCTATCTAAAATTCCAGGAAGAGCTTTGAACTCCTCATTCTCAGGACAAACTTTCTGTATAGTACACAAAGGAAGTCAGGAGTTGCAGAATACATTCTCCTTGCCTTGCACATTGAGTAAGAATTCATCTAAAGCCGTGTGAAACAAAAAGCTGCCTAAACAGGCTAATGGGGGAAGAAACAAATACCACATACAACAGATGCATTGTAAATCCTGTTTCCCAATTTCATGAAGATTCTCAACCTGAAAGCTTTTGACAAAATTATGCGCCAGAAAGCTAAAGTCAGTGCTTTCTTTTAGAAAACAGGTGCTAAAAGAGATTTCCCCCCTGTATCTTTTATTTAGTGACTTGATAGGTGATGTTAGTTCACACTTCCCTTTTACCTTCCAACAGAATGTCTTAATAACCAGAATATACTCTCTAAAGATGGTGTGCTAACAATAAAATAAAAAGGCTTATAATTATTTAGTTTCATAATCTGCATTTTCCATTTACCTGACAGAAGGCAGTTAGATGCAAGCTCTGATCCCATATCTTGGTACTAGATATTATTTTTTGAATAACACCCCTATCCCCACCCAACATAAAACCATACACACCTATAGTCTTTAAAACAGGGACTAGAAATTTTGTTGCCCAGCTGGCCACATATAATTAAATCATAAATCTTAGAGTTTCATATAGGTTTTTCTGACTCACAGATTTTAAATTTCATCTGGCTTCAACAGGAAGTGTTTAAAGTCCTGTTTCCTTTGAGACATTAATGTATAATGTATAGGACGTGTTCTTTCTGTGAGGTTTGGAGAAACCTTTTCTCAGAAAAGGAAGTGAACACCACTGTTGAATGCATTAACTTAGAGTGCTCTCACTACGTCTTCCTGTTACTGGCAGAAGTACTGGCTGGTGTAGTGTGTCTGGGACCTGATATGTTAGGCTGAAAACAAATTTGATTCTGTTTATCTATTTTAAGAAATCAGAATCAGCTAAATTTTAGGGAGAAACAGCCACTTATTCGCTAAAGAGTAAGTATGAACACAAAAAAAAGAATTGTCACATACCTAGGAAATTTTAGTATTGAAAATTGAACTAGGTACAAAACTTCAGACTTTCCATGGTAAGATGGTAAGAAAGAAAAGACATCTGAGCATTACTTGTAAAAGCTAAACTTCGGCATCTTCACTTTCTCTGAACTTAGCTTTCAGCATAAAGTCATATTTGGCAATGGGGAAGAATGACAACATTTTGTAATAGCTGCACTATTTCATTCAGCTAGAATCTACCCTGTTTCTGCAGACAGTTATGTAGTTCTTTCTGGGCATGCCTGAGCGCTTAACAAGAAATTTTGTGTTGCCATCTTGTTTGTTTGTACTTACATTATATTCCTTGATTTACATGAGTTTCCAATATATGTATCTTGAAATCTGTCTCAGAAAGTACATTTACCATGTAAAGCAGAATGTGAAGCATTTTAGTGTCAAATGCAATCACATGGATAAATGACTATCAGATTAAATAACTCACTAAAGTATGTTGCAAAATGTGAAGTATCTTTATTCACCTAAATATCACTCTTTAAATTAAAATCTCTTCTTGAAAATCCATGTATTTGGAATATATTTCCATACCATTAGCTACAGCCCCAAATCGCACATAACTACCGCCACCCCCCCAAATTTAATTTATAATATTAATAACAAAGACATAATACAGACTTTGAATACCTAGATGGTATGGAGTTTGCCTTCCCTTCCTTCCTGAACTTTGTAACATTCACACTGTTTGCAGAAAACATGGTATTTAATTTTTTTTGTTGTTGCTGTTTTTTCTCTCACATATATAAGATTCCCTAAACGCCATTGCTTCTTTTCCATGTCTTAGTCAATTGTAATAGCAGAGTCCCAACAGACCGCCATCCATACGGAATTTAGTGTTATGAAAGTAAAATAAGCTTATCAGAATTTCTTCTCATCTCTTGCAGTGAATAATTTTTACACATGCAGAAGACACACAAAAATTAGAATCAACTGCAGCTCTCTCTAACATAACACTGGCTGCCTATACCAGTCTGGCATGCACTCTCAGCTGTATGCTAAAACAGTCTCCAAAGAGAGAGAGATACATACATACATATACACACATTCTGTAAGATGCCTGAAGACAGCTTGCTTGCTGGCCAGGCATCAGTCAGGAGGGGAAGGGTAAGCCTCAGCTGCCCTCAAGAAAGATGCTGAGTATTGATTAGTTGCCGTCTTTAATTTTCTTCTTCTTTCTTTTGGTTTTTTTTTTTTTTTGTTTCTTTTTTTCCTCAATGATTTTATGGTCTTCTGTGTTGGTATTTTTCCTTTTGAAACCTTGAGATACTACTGATCAGTGCCTCCACAGTTATAGTTTTGTGTGTAACCTTATTTTTCTTTTCTTGCAACACTTAAAATTTCCTCACAGGTTGTGTAGCTGGGTCATATCAGAGCTTGGCCTCTGGACCATGTACAACTGAACTAGGGGTGGGATGCAGCAGGCGAGTGGGAAGGGGAGTAAAATCAGTGTTATAGGGTCCCAAACAAACAGAGTTCTTGCCCTGAAGTTGGGATCATGTCTGATATTCAGGAGAATTAGAGGACAGATATTTTAGAGCAAAACTGGTGTGTGACACACGAGGTCTAACTCCAGGCAGAAGAGGCACTTGTTAAAATCTTCAGGTGGACAGCACCTAGAAGATGCATACAATGTAATTCATGAAGGACTGAGAGTGTGTTATGAGTGACAGGGCAGAAGGCAGAAGAGTATTGTTATGCAGCAACAGTTGTTGGACTGGGAGTGCCATCCTCAGCCAGCATCTGATGGGAGCTGCCTCTCTCCCATAAAGAGGGGGATTCGACTTCACCAGGAAAATCAGCAAGGGGTTATTACCCTCACTACTCAATTCCTGTACCTCTGGTTAGCCTGAGAAAGGCTCGCAAACATGTGAAACAAGACTTTATCAGTAGTTATGTCTTCACTTTGACCAGACAGACACCTTGGATCCTGAGAACATTAGTAAAAATCCCTATTCCACTCCTCCTTGCTACTGCATTATCTTCCATTCTGAACTATCTTCCATCCTTTGACTAGTCAATATTTTACAAAGTATTTCTTATCTGAAATAAATTCTTTTTTTTTTGATCAAATTTGTTTTGAGAAGCTGTTTAATTTATTTTTCAAAGAAAAATATTTTTTCTGCTTTTATTATACTAATAGTAGTATAATTTTTGAAGTATACTATGTCCTGTTTTGACTTGCTTTTGTGTCTTAGTCACTTGTTTCTAAAATGCAGCACAACTTTCTTACCAAGTTTGGAAGGGTTGCCACACAAACTGAACTCTCTGAAATAGAAATGTCAAGCCCAAGTTAACCATTTCATTTTTTTTGAAAGAGCTTCGTTGATTCTCCGGGTCCATTTATTCCATTAATAATTTCTGAGTTAATCTTTTTCTGTCCTGTCCCCCAGCCCTCAAAAAGGAATATGCAAGTCATATTGTTTTAAGGTGTTCACAGTAGATTCTCACATTCTCCCTCAGCAAGACCTTTTTTTATATATCATATACAACATTTAACTAATTCATTTATTGAGGTAGTGACTCCAGTGTTAGAACATGATTTATGTCATTGATGTGTGATAAATCTAACACCGCTGTTTCCCAAATGTTTTTTCAGAATATCCTTTTAAATAGATGCATTTTAAGAAATATCTTGATCATTGAAGTTCTTGGCAAAGCTCCCATAGGCCTTAGGGCTACTACGCAATAGCTTTAAAATAGTAGAATAATTAGCTGAACAAATCACAACCACTACAAATATGTGCATCTCTTCATATGTCTTTCTTTATCACCAGGCCAGAGAATAGGTTCAAGATTCATACTCTCCTTGAAAACTCCTTACCATATTTCCCCAACGGAAAAGCTGTCTCCAGACTGAACGTACCTACCAGTCTGGTAGATGTGGTCAATTTTTCTTAAAAAAATCTTTCTGTCTTTATGCCAGATTTAAGTAGATCACTAAATGTAATTTTATCATTACTTGTGAAAGACCTCAGATCTTAACCTGGCCTTGACCATGGCCTGAGGACTCATCTAGGTTCACCTTGGCTACAGCTATAAACTCAATCTAGCACTTGCTATTGCCTTGCCTGCCCAAGCTAGACAATGTTGTATACAGGAATTGTCTGTCAAACTGAGGGAGTCACTGTGTAAATCCAAAACACAACAGCTTTTCGGATTGACCCTGGGAAAGGACCATAACAAAAGAAATAATAATTGAAGTATAGATATTTAGGAATAAGCAGAATAATTGGAATACTTTCCTCTTCTGTGGTTACATAAAAGGTTTGTTTCCTAAAGAAACAATCATCATGCAATTCAAAAGGTTATAATTTGCTTTCAAATGCGAAAGACTTTGCTACATAAAATAACTATGAATTTAATTTTCATATTACAATTCCCAATTTGGAAAAGCTTAGTATTTTTATTTCTAGATCCATTTGACACTTCTAAATTTAATATATTTTTTTAAATTGTTAATTTTAGTATTCATCAAGAAAGGTAAAATACATTCTTGCTACAAGGCAGATAAATAAGCACACTAAATTATGCAAAATTGTTATTGTGGTGATTTTCATGCTCATAGTGTAGTTCTTTCAGTGGTTTAAAGCTACTCTCTGTTTAATGTAGAAAAAATAATATATGCCTTTATTCTACAAGATTAAATTATCTGAAATATGATAACTCCTTAAATTGATAGCAAATGGGATTCATACTAGTGGGCAGAGTTTGGGCTCTGTTGTAATAAAATAACTTTACCAGTGTAGAAACAGTGTAGAAACTCCACAGCAATTGATGAGTTAATAAAAATACTAGATCTAAGAAGTAGTCTGACAAAGACTTACTCATAACTAAAATCGGAGAAAAGCACTCAAGGTGTCCAAGGCAGGAGATATTTGTAAGTTTTCTTGTTGAAACTTGACAACACTGAAAGCAGTGGAATCTTTTCACCTGGAATCATAAAATAGTTTGGGTTGGAAGGGACCATTAAAGGTCATCTAGTCCAACTTCCCCTGCAATGAGCAGGGACATCTTCAACTAGATCAGGATTCCACTAGGCCCAGGCTTTCATCAGCATGAGTTTCCTCTGAAGACATTTTATTTATTAAAGCTTTGATAATTGTTCCGTTTTTAGAAGGATTAGGGGTTGAATTGCAGCCTATGGAAATAAGCTGAACAAATCGCAACCACTACAAATCTGTACATCTCTTCATATGTCTTTCCTTATCACTAATCTTAATTCAACTTTTATTTCATAATGAAATTAGTTATGACTGAAAGGTGAATTCACTCAGTATGTGCCTCTTTTGATCCCCCTCTCTAGGTTTACGTGGCCATTAATTGTGGGAGTTCGGATCCTTTCACAGTCATACCACAAAGCAGAGTCAGCAAAATTGACTTGTAACAAATCACATCCTTTTAAGTCCTAATGCACAGCTTCTTTTTTTGTATCAATCTGTTGCAACACACTCCCCTGATATGTTTTATACCACTTGCTTGCCTTGTCCATTGTTTTATTTAAGTCTGTAAAGCTGCTATAGGAAAAACTCCTTATTGGCTGTAAATCCAGTTCAATTCCAAAGGAGCTACCTCAAATTACATGTTTCTATTGTATCTCATTATGTTCCTTTTCATATCTACTTTGCCTTATTTATGGCAGAAGAATAAGCTATGATTTACGTTGACTATTAAATTTCAGCCTGAAATGACTAGCTTTCTATTTGTCAAGGCTTTTATATACCCTGCTAGCAATTCTAAGCGGAATGTTCTAGGTACAGCAAGATGCAGGTGAAGTGTCTTACAAGTCAGAGATTTGTTTCTTCCTTCAGGCATCTAAATTTCACTGCATGGGCCTTTAATGTTAACAGATTCAATTATTCTCCTTTGACCACTATCTTATACTTGTCTGACTGTACACCTTGTGTTCCTATAGAATACCCTGATAGGTATCATGACTGATACCTTTATTCTTCTCTGTCACTTTCATCATGCAGAACATTTACTTATGGGATTTATCAGTTATGCTTATGGCACTAATGATGAAAGCATGTTATATTTTTCTGGTTTTAATCATGATAGCTTGCTGCTATATTAAACTACTACTTTTATCAAAGGTTCATATTTATGTATTTTTTCTCGTGAGTAGTCTAAAGAAAAATTTGCTGCATGAAGATGGCGTAACAATTTTTTTAAGTACATACAAATATTTAAAGTGAATATGACCATCAGTGTATTGTAAAACACTCATTATTTTTACAATACATAAAGACTTTTGGATGACAAGAAAGGGTCGCATTTTTGCCTCATATAATCACACAGAACTATACAAAATGTTCACAATAGATGTTAAATTCTAGGTCTTTAGCTCAAAAAAAAAAAAAATTCTGCAAAATTGTGAAGCACGTGGAATGTGTTTAATATTCCACCACCTATTTTCTTAACACTGTGTAGCTCACTGGAGACACTTTTGTTATTGCTGCAAATGAAAGCAATTGTTCTAAATTGTATATGGCTGCATTACACCCTGGTAGGTTTTTCTTCAGACAGGCATCTTAAGAGTGTAGGAGCAACACAGCTTTACTTATGATAAATTCTGCACATGTATCTGTAAGAGCTCATTGTAACCTACGAAACATTAAAAGATGTTTAGGCATGCTATCTGTGGAGCAAGACCAGTACTCCTCTGCTTAGTCACTAGTAAAAGCATAAAGATTATAAATCTTTGAGAGAGCATTCTAACCCTACCAGTTGTGGATGACACGCATATTTTTATAGGATCTTGTTTGACAGCTGGCCCTCAGATATGAAATCCCTTGGGATCTCAGAACTTTTGGGTGGTGGAAAGAACATCCTACTACTATGGATGTCCTTTCTGTATTGCATGTGAAGGCTATTTCAGGAGGTCTGCTACACTTTAACTGCATTTTTTGTCATGAGTTAAGAGACCAAAATTCTACTGAAGCCTGCCACATCATCACACACAGGAAAGAGACTACTATAAAAATAGAAAACCAGAAAATAATAATTCAAATAAAGACAGCTAGTGAAGTGTCCATCTGGAGTTGTGCCTTTGGTCGATCATAACCATAGTCAGAATTTTTTTTAGAAAGATCAGTTAAATCATAAGTGGAAAATTTATTTTTTAATTGTTCATAAGTAGCAATTAAATAAATATATAGATGTTGTCACTCACTTCTTTTTGTTTGATTTCTTAAATACATACTTGAGCTGATCAAAAATCATTGTATATTTTGTGTACCTATTCCTTAGGAATATTTTAATTTCAAAAAGCTGTACCATTTTTAGAGGTATTTTGATCTAGATTGAAAGCAAAAATTATATTTTAAAAATAATATGTGTGTGACCTATTTAAAAATAATAGTATGTGACCAGCCTGTTCATTTGTTCATTGTTGGAAACATATTCTGTCATGACACTTAAACTCTTACTGATGATCTCCGCCTGAAGTCCTTGTTACTGTTTTGGGAAATGTTCTCCAGCTCCGATTTTTTAATTTATTTTATTTTTTTAAAGTATGGAATATGGCAGATTTTTGCAGATTCTTTTACTGCTTAACCTGGAAATTTCCAGTTTAAACTCTGAGCCCCAAGACAAAAGTAGCATTCATAGTGCCATGAAATAGATATGCCATTTACTTTGCTAGATTGCAGAAGAACATCATACAAATTACAGTTCAGAATTACTTATTTGTCTGTTTCCTTCTGCTTATATAGGATTGCTCTCGAGATTACAACTCTGTGTACTTATTTTTGTTGGTTTTAAATTAAGGGAAAGTCTGATTGTTATGGTTATACCAACTCTATTGTCATGATATTCGGCTTTCATTTTATTTTAGTAGTTATTTCTTATTATTAATCCTAATGCCTTGAGTGCTAAATAGTATCTCTTTTTTCCTTGCTTACAAACAGTAAAAAATAGTCACATTGCACTGACACATCAAATGTTTATTTTGAAGTGGGTTTGTGGTTCAGTTACCTTCCTATCCAGTCTTTATTAATATTCAGTACTAGAAGCTGTAGAAGGTGGAAAAGAATGATTGCCTCGTAACATAAGGCAAAGTGATTACATGGATAGGATAGGATAGCATAGGATAGGATAGGATAGGATAGGATAGGATAGGATAGGATAGGATAGGATAGGATAGGATAGGATAGGGTCAGATCCCCATTGTGGGGATTTAGAAGCAAGCTGCTATATTTTTACTCAAGTTCAGGTGACCCAATTATCTAGATATAAACCAAATACTATCATGGATCCTGAATTGTATAGACTTGCAGCAGATTCCTTTACCATTGTCTGACAAAGCAATTTAATAATAGGGTTGTTGCAGTCCCTCCTCTAACCTGTCCCAATCTTGTGGTCTTTTTTGAAAAGAAGACAAGCTCTGTAGTTTCCAAAGCCAGCTTCCTCTTACACTTTGGTACCTAAGTTTGAGTACTGTGTGCTGGCCCTATATAGAATTATTGTGGCCGCAGTTTTCAGATTTTATTTCTTTTTACTAGCCTTTTATGAGACCAGCAAAGTTTGCTATACTTTTCAAAAGGAAAATCCCAACTTGGTAGCAATAAAATATTTTGCTCTTGTCATAGAGTCTTTTTCTCTTAAATGTTTCCCCTGTAGGAAGTCCTCCTTTTTATCATCCTCTCACAACAAAGCACAAGTTCTAGGTAGCCTTACCTGATCCAAAGTCATATGCCTACAGCAGGATGAAAGCAGGCTATAGGGTAAAGCAGTGAGACGTCATTATAGAAAAGGCTGATGAAAGCATGGATAGTAACTTGTGTTACTTTTTTCAGTAGCAATGTGGAGAGTACCACTGCCTCTGTGTTCCTATAGACATTGCACGTGACCTACACGGTTCTCTCAACAAGTCATGGATGAAAACTGGAAGAAAGCTAAGTAGAAATGAATATAGAGCAAGGGAGAGCAAGAAATATTTTTGTGTATGTCTCTGTGGATATATGAATGTGGTAATGTCATGAGCTGACCCTGACTAGCAACTAAGCACCCACAGAGTTGCTCACTGACTCTCCTGCCACAGTGAGATTGAGGAGAGAATCAGAAGAGCAAAAGTGCAAAAACTTGTGGGTTGAGATAAGGAGAGTTTAATAAGTGAAGCAAAGCTCTGTGTGCAAGCAAAGCTACGTAAGGAGGTTATCGATTATTTCCCATCTGTACGCAGATGTCTAGCCACTTCCTACTTCTTAGGAAAAAAATTTACACTGAAAGGGTTATTAAGCATTGGAGTGGGCTGCTCAGGGAGGTGGTTGAGGCACCATCCCTAGAGGTATTCGAAAGATGGGTTGATAAAGTGCTTAAAGACATGGTTTCATTTTTTTGTGGATTTTTTGTTTGTTTGGTTGGTTGGTTTTTTGTTTGTTTTTTAATCAGAGTTATGTTGATGGTTGGATTAGATGATCTTAAAGGTCCCTTCCAACCTAGACAATTCTATGATTCTATGATTCCTGGAAAGCACAGCTAACAGTTACTTGCAAACACTGTATCCACCAATGTTCCCCCTTCCAGTTCCTTTCCTCATGCTTTTATTGTTGAGCATGATACAATGTGTTATGGAATATCTCTTTATTTGATTCAGGTCAGCTGTCCCAACTGTATCCTTCTTTATTGCTCCCCCAACCTACTTTTGGGGGGATGGGGGTAGAGGCAGAGTAAGAAAAAGCAAAGGCGTTGACACTGTGCAACCACTTCTCAGCAATGGCCAGAACACTGGTGTGTTACCAACATTGTTTTAGCCACAAATGCAAAGCAGAGCACCATACAGGTTAACTTCATCCTAGCCAGATCCAGGTAGAGACTCAAGTGTGTCTGTTCTGACAAAACTGTCTTGTGCAGTGTAAAGGGTAGGAAAAATCTCGTGTGTATACACTGGGCAATGCTTTTTCTGGTAAGAAAGAAGGGGGCTATTGGTACTCCACGTAAAGAATATTTTCCGCTCACTGCCACCTGACAGGCAGCCAAGAGTCTGAGAGGGAATGAACAATTTTTATATCTGAAAATGTTTTCAGTGAGAGGTATAGAAAAATGTGGCATGGGATAGTAAGTATAGCCACGCTTCTGCTGTTGTCATAACAACAGAATGAAAGTCTGATATTCACAGAAGGGCTGGAGACAGTAAGGAAAATGAGAAAATTGCTTGAAGAAGGAAAGGAGCGAGAGGAAGAGGAAAAAGAAGGAGCTGGATATCTCTGGGTCAAGCAGAAAGGTTCATAACCATTGTACTTGGTAGAATTTTTCCTTATATAAAGACAAATTATGTGATAATTTGCTCAGCCTGGAGATTGATGTTGCATTCAGGGGTTTCCTGCAAACCGCTTGGAGTGACTTTCTGTATATCCTTGCTCAGATTTTGGTATGTGCATAGTGATTCTGATTGTATTCTCATTTTTGACATCTACTTGAAATCACAGACACCTCCTCTAGATAATGAACCACTTAATGGCATATATGAAGGTCATTGAGACAAAGCTGAGGGCAGTTCCTTTACTACCTTGAACACGAGGACAGAACTGTGTGCAACATGACAGTGGATATAATTGTCACTGCTGAGAATGCAGTTTGATATTTTCATGTCATAGAAGTTGAAGTTGTAGGCTGAAATAAGATGTCCATTTGTACGAGGAGCTGTCAAATGTTCAGGCACGTAGAAAAATTTCAATGTATGTGATTCTGACATGTCTGAATCTTCTGAACCAACATGTAAGGTCTTAGAATACCTTTCTAGGTCTACTGGTCTTCTCTGTGGTAGGAATATGCCTGCCATTAATTTCACTGAATTTC
>VXAK01014706.1:311-32254 GCA_013399435.1 Arenaria interpres
GCTCTGCGCGGGCGGCAGCCCGGCCCCACGCGCCGTCCTGGGGGTCTGGCGGGGTGTCCTCGGCACCGAGCCTGCTGGGGAACCTCCCCTCGGCTAACAGATTTGGAAAGGGTTCACCAATTGTCTCTTCGTCCCCCTGCTCTTCAAACCGCCTCCTTTCCTTAGGTATTTTAATAATCAGAAAATCAGATAAGAAGTTTTTGGAGCCCACTGTGCTAATCTACAAACTTGACTTTCCTCGGGAGGGGGGGTGGAGGGGAGGGGGCCAAAAAAAAAGCAAACTTTAATCCTTATAAAATAAAAGCTCTGGATAGTTGACGGTATCTCAAGATGTCCCATAACGCTGTCCAACTCAACGGGGCTATCTCTAAACCTGTGTCACCTGTCGTCTCCTACGATGCACTGCCCTTGGGAGGCAAGGACGGCTGCACACTACTGCTCATTGCTTTCTCCTCTGTTAAGAACCACACCAAATCCAGAAACGTCAAGAGTCAGACAGGAGGGATATACAATAGAGAGAACGAGAAAGAGGGGAAATAAAAACAAAACAAACAAACAAAGCAAACAGAAGAAAAACCAGGAAAAGAACAGGATAAACAGAGCATGATCCAAAATAACAAGAATAACTGGTTGAATGGCCTGCAGGTTGTGGCTTTAAATCGACTCAGTTTTACTTTTTGTTTTAAGGGAGAGTGGTAGATTTGGGAAGCTGCTCGGATGCATTTTGGGGAATTTTCCTCTGAGAGGCCATCCGTGTAACTCCAGGGTGGGATCCAATTGCAGTAGGTGAAGAGCACGACGACAGGTACAAAGGTGAGGAGTAACATGGAGCTTATTTCACACCAGGGAGTATGAGAGTCTCGCAAGAGCCGCTCATTTTCAAATAAATAAGTGACCCGACAGAGATCTTTTCTCCTCCCTCTGTCCACTTAATAATGTAAAGGAGCAATGAAAACAGATGACAGTTTCACACCATCTCTCTTGCCAAGTATATGCAAGACAATTCTAGCAGCAGGACAGAAATAATGAGGCAAACAACCACAGCATCTGGCAGAATGATGTTCAGTGGCCACCTTGACCCCAATAATGATGGCTCTCCAGCCCTCCTATTCACAAGCACACTTCCCATGGGAAGTGCTGAACCGCTGTCACACAGCCCGAGGTATATGACAAAGTCCGTCCAGAGCAGCTCTGCCACAAAAACTTTGGAGACTCAACTAAGCTGCACAAAGCCACCGATGTGAAGGAGTAGGTTGCTCTGCCCCTCCAGTGGACACCTCACCCAAGCTCAGCAACTTCATCAGAGGAAGTGCCTGAGCGTGGCACAGCAGCTGAATGTTGCTGGGTGACATTCCCCACTCGCGCAGGTGCCCCAGCTCCACTAATGGTCATCAATGTTCTCCCCTATATATGGCAACTGAGTTTGGCTGGGGTTAAACCAAGGTTCTGCTCTCTCGGCAATGGGGCTAGATGTTTCTCGACTGCAAGGGAGAGGTAACCAGCTTCATCCTCGAGTTAAAAGATATCATCTCCCAGGGCCAGGAAGGGAACAGCAATCCCAGCACCCCATCTTTCCACCAGCTGCAGTGAGGGACCAGTGGTGTGACATCCCTTCCTCCAGAGACTCAGGCTCTGCTCCACGTTCCACATGGCAAGGTAAAGGGTTAGGGCTATTAAGAGTTTTAACCACGTTAGCCTGCAGATCAATACATGCTAAAAAACTAAAGACAACCATGCAACTTAAATGTTAAAAAGAAAGAAAGAAAGAAAAGATAGAAGACAGCAAGTGAAGGCTGTAAACCATGCTTTATTAGAGCAACGTTAAAAGACAGAAAAAAAATTAATTTGGTGGGCTCAAAACAGAACCTGTTAACTCTTCTACCGCCAACAAACAACGTGGGAAGCCTCCGGCTCTTGGCTAAGGACACTTCTGCTGCTCTCTCTCCCCTTCCCTCGCCTCTGTCTCACCACTTCCTTCCTAGCTTCAGCTCTACAAAGCTACCAGGGCCACAGTTCATGTTTGGACCTCCTGTACAGCTCCAGTGGCAGGGCAGAACAGTGATGCTTCAAAAAGCTCATTGGTAATACTTGTATGGAAAGGTGGGTTCTCACAATTTGGAGACTGCAGGACTCCCCCACCATCCCCAAATTAAAATAATTCGCAAGCAGAGACCCAAGCTCTGCCCGCCTCACTGATGGTGGTCCAGAAGCCATTCCACTGCATTGCTCTGAACCTACAAGGCAGTTATTATTTCACTGGAGGCAGTTTGAATCTAGTATGCCAAAAATTCAAAATTATTTTTTTAATACTATTTAAGTTCTGTGGCCTGAAAGGAAGAGTTCCCATGGCAAAGCAGACTTAAACCAGGTCTACCTGACTTTCTGACTCTGCAGAGTTAACAACCTTTTTAAAATTAAACCCACTGGTCTGCTACCTGAAGCAATTTTCCTTTGACTAGGATTAAGGGAGCAGATTGCTTCCTCTGCTTCTGTTGTACATTAATAGTGTGGCCACTTTTAGTCTGAAAAGCCATTTACGTAAATCATAATAATTTCTCCAGCCTGTGCCATTCCCACCATGGGTTATCTGTGGTCTTGTACGTGGCAGGGTTAGCTGGGACAGAAGGCAGAGATGGTAAAACCCCAAACTCTGCAAGCCAAGTATTACCAGAATTGAACAACACCAGGCAAATCTGGTGAAGGGGAATAAATAAATATCTGAGGAACTCTTTGTGCCTCAGTTTTGCTCTCCTAAAAGTGGGAACAAAACCACTATGGATCCCCCCTCAGAAGCACTACTGAGATTTATTCACTTGTGCACTATGAAAGCGTCGACTGCTACATCACTCTGGCAAACATCAACAGACCTCACCCTGCTCACGCTGCCCTTGAAACTAGCTCCAGGACAGCACTGGGAACCCGTAATGCTGCAGTGCCATGAGTGAAAGCCACAGAGGATGACAGGGGTTTATTCAGTCCCCGGGAGCAAAGATGTCTCAGTTTCTATTGTAGTAGCAAACTGCACATCTTTAGCACCTACAAAATGCTACCATGCTGGCAAATGCAATGTTACAATGGTTAGGATCAGAACTAGGAGAGAAATGCTCTAAACTCTACCTAGTGATAAAATTCCTCCATGCATTAAAAAAAAAAAAACCACAAAACAAACAACAAAAAAGCATCTGACTCGATATCAGTAAGTCTAAAGCTATCAGCTACCCCACTGACAGGTACTGATCTCAGAAAGTTGTCTCTGATGAGCTGCAAAGATTTCTGACCAAAATCTGGCATGAATTAAGAGAGGGTTTATGCTTCACATGTAATCTAAGGACTGTACAGACAGGATGAAAAGTCCCCTTGCTGATAAAATGTAGTTTTAAAAGTATGCTGTTTACTTAAGCAGCTAGGGAAAGTTAAAGCAACAAAAACATGATGTGCCCCGGGTTCTGGTACTTGGCATACAGAGCCTGACCTGCTCCAAATACTCTATCTCTAGACTACACAAATACCTGCTGATAGTGTATAGTGAACCAACTGCAGAAATAAAGCCTAACTAAACACAGCATTTGAGTCTTTGGCTAGACTCGAGCCTCCTGACATGGTGAAGTGGCTACCCAGCTCTTCTGGACTGAACCCTCCCTCTTTTAAGCTTTAAGAAACTGCTGCTTTCAAAGCCTATTTAACATACATACTGGTAACGATATCTACGACCCCAACACCCAGTACTAGCATGCCTCGAATGGGACAATACGCGATCTGTTGAAGACATTTCTGGTGCCTTATCTGGTATTTTGACATACACCACCGCCCTCGATGCGTGTTTTCCTCGACACTAAGCACAAACAAGACTGCGTGCATACACAAAATACAATGGACGTCTGATCTACATTCTAAATGAGATGGAGCACATGGGACTGGCATGAGTAAGAGGGGAAAATGTGGGAGAGGAATCACTACACACAGAGTGTGGTTTGGGTTGAAATACCTACCATCATAATATTCCAAATTCAAAGACTGCTTGTATCAGAACAAAGAAACAACAAATTTAACCAAATGCGATCATATAAGGAAAAAGGAATGAGAAAAGAACTACTCGGTATCCCTCCACCAAGAAAGAAGTATGTACTGAGTTATACATGGAATTAAACTCCAGTAGAACATGGGCTGTTGAAATTTGGGCTCTCTGATGTCTTTCATCTCCTTTTAATGCTGGAAACTGTCCTACTAAAATTGCAATTAGTTTTGTCTAAAGTTCAGGTGTTTACAGCTCACTTGTTGGGACAAAATTTAGGAAAAATTGTATTTTCAGAATCAGAAAAAAAAAGACATCAGATCATTTAAAAAACTGACTTCTACATAAACCTTAACAAGGCATAGAAGCCTACAGGTAGCTGTTTAATTTTGCAGATAACACCAAAAAAATGAGTACAATATAAGCTGTAAACACTGGCTTTTACATCTCTAATCATGAGAAAAAAAACCTGGTGCTGCAGATCCCAGAACATTTTAAAAAGCCTTTGGAGGCAGCAGACTTAGACCCAAATGAAAGACAAAATATAGATGTCCAGCTAAACATTTATTTTGCTGACAATCTGGAAAAAAGTATTAAAAAAACCAAAAAACTGCCAGCTTTAAGGACTTCAAGTTTTCTTGTTCCCAGTTCTACCACCAGGGAGAGGTTATTGGTAAAGAAAGAGAGAAAATGGCATTAAATTAGCAAGAAATTCCAAAGATCAAAGATTATTAGCAATTGATGCTGTGGGAAAGAGAAAGGTGGGGAGTGGGGGGAAAAAAGATTAAAAAAATAAAATCACACAAATGCACTAAGAGGACAGATTGCTTTCATTTCCCCAAAGGCCTAATGGGTAGTATTATACCTGCATGGTTTGCACCATAAACTCTGTCGGTCAAGCCCGAACAATGCCCGACACTTCTTTGGAGTATTTGCATCTGTTAGCATAAGGTAAACACAAAAAATACAACACAATGGTGGATAGAGCTCATTTGGTCTGCGTCATCTTAGCTACAGCTACGTTTAGCTTTCAATCACCTCAGTTTTATTTGGTAATCTCCCCTCGTACCAAGGGCAGGAAAGAAAACAGGAATTTTCACAATGAGCCAAAAGAAAACCAGAAAAAAACTCTCCGACACAGCCACGCGTCTGTCCGGTGTCGGTACCGCGCTCAACGCCCTGTTATCAAAGGCTTTGGGAAGGACTTTCCTTGGAGGGCAGGAGCGTGGTTGAGCCACGGATCAGATGGGCTTAAGGCTGATGCTGTTTTACAGTGGGTTTTTGGCGAGCAGCAGCGAAGAGGAAGGCAAAAAAACAACCAACAACGAAACAAAACAAAACAAAAAAATAAAAGCAAAACCCTTTCAGAGAGACGATAACTCATGGCAGTGTCCCACTCCCTTGTGTCTTCTAGATCACAACACAGAGCTACAAAGCAACAAGGCAGGAAAAAAAAGGGGAAAGTACCAAATAAACCAGCTGCAAATCAGCCATAGCGAGTCTGGGAGAACTATACACACCTGCAGGGGCCGCACCAGTTATTCTGTTGATCAAGGCCAAAGCGCGCTCGGCATTTCTTAGGAGCGCTCAGGTCTGAATGAGTTCAAGAAAAGCGAGCAGAAAAGGGAGAGAGGAAAAAAAAGAAAAGGGGAGAGGGGGGGAGAGAGAGAGAGAGGAAGAGAGAAAAGGGGAGAAAAAAGAGAAAGATAAAAATAAGGAAAAAATAAAAATAAAAAAGGGAATAAAAATCAATGTCCTCGTTATTAATTGCAAAATATTGACTTTTGATTTAAAAGTTAAAAATAGTGATAATCACATTTTTATTCAACTCTTGAGATTAGCTGTTGCAATTAAAGCTGCAGTATCCCTTTATAAAGGACTGTTTCTTTCCCTTTCAAAAGAGCAGGTAGAGGAAAGTCATTGTGGCTGGTCTAGCAGGATGTATCAGGCAAGATTTATTTGGGCTGGGTTTTTTTTATTCTCTTTTTTGAGAGGGGGGGGAAAGGAAGAAAAGAAGCTGAGTATGGAAGTTAGATCCTGAACATGCTTTTTTCTTCAACTCAGACACAAAATAAAAATAAGAGAAAAAAAAAAAAAAGGAAATTATATCTCCTGGGATAATGCAGCTTTTGGAATAACATTCAATTTATTTGTTTTTATTAATTTGTATTTAAAAGAATGGATAAGAATAAGCAGATTGCGGAATGAGTATGTTAGTATCAGCCAGAAAATAAAACGTAAAGCATGGCAAGGTGCTGAGTTAGTACAGCTAGTGAATTGCAATGAATAGGCTTGAGCAGAAAGGAAAAAAAAAATAAATAAAAAAAATCCAAAACTAAAATAATAATAAAAAAAAATGCGTATGCATGCTAATGTGAGAAGACTTAGTGGGAGCCATGAAAAATGCCATTAGATTAAGGAGGTTCATTACTGACTTGCTTCCATTCTTAATCAGTCTCTTTAAAGAAATACTGCATATTCAATTTGCACAGTTAGTACAACTCTTGCGTTATTTTTACTGCATTACTGTTTTAATAGCAATTGTTACAAAAACAAAAAACAAAATTAAAAAATACTATCAAACATATAATAGATATATAGATATATAGATAATAAACACTATCAAAACGTGTGGATGGTACTTTTTTCTTAATGTCATAAGTGTTTAATGTTAAAGTCTATAATGGCAGGAAAAAAAAATTAAAAAGCAGTTTATAAACTATTTTAAATGACTCAAAATGACGTTAGCACCTGTAATCGGAGGAAGTGAAAGGCAAGGATTTAGGAAACATTCGCTGTGTTCTGAAAAAAAAGAACAAATTATACAAAGGCTTCAAAAAAACTAAGTCAGGGCTTCTTCAAAATTGACTATGAGATTGCCTATGCAGTATTTCTAATTTCCTATATAGAATGGCAAACCTCCTTAATTTAAAATGGGTGCGATTTACCACTGTAAGGCATGCATCAGAACATACAGGTACAGCCCAAATTAATACCAAACACATACATACGTACGTACACGCACACACATATGCGCAAAATAAGCGGACAACCTTATAAACGATGGCATAGGCATTACGACTACGGCTCTGCAGTTAAAGGCTTTGCAATTACTATGCACAAATTGAGCTAACGTCACAAGAGGCTCTCACATGCAGTGGCTTGGTTACTAGTTTTAGAAGGGCAATAACACGTAAATAATTAGAGTGCATTAAAAAAAAAATAAATAAATAAAATTCTGTCTAATATAGGGGCCGGCTCCCCGTGAGGCCAGGAGACTCGTACCCACCTCCCCCGTACCCAGGAGCGTCACACCAGGACTGCCACACTTCCACTAAGCGAGAGACTGAGACTTATTTTTACTTACCGTTGGTCTCGCCTGGCTGCTTATCCCTTTTCCTCTTCTTCTTCTTTCCCTGCAGGAAACATACACAAATGAGAAGGATTAAAAATAATAATAATAATAATAATAAATCCCCAAACACGTCTCCTTCCAAGACAGCACCGAGCGATGGGGCCGTGGCCAGTGTGGGAAGTTCCCCGGGGAGGACACTGAAGTGTGGTGCTGGGAGGTTTGTGGGGGCCCCAGGGGATGCTGCACCCCGAGGATGGGTTTGCCTGCCTGCCCCGTGCCTTCTCCTACAGCCTCACTGCAGCCCCCCCCAACACCAACACCCACCAAAGCCATAAGCAGCTGGGGAAGGGGAAAAACAGCTTGCAAGATGCTTATTTTCAGATAAGATCACCATCACGACAGAAACATTGCCAACTGTACGCTTCAAAAAAATCATTCCTGGTCATGTTTTGGTGGGGTGGGAAAGAAGGGGCAACAGTGGAGATTCAAGGTGAGGGAGTCCATGAGTGAGGTCAGATTGAGCCCCTGGAGTTCCTCAGCACCCAAAACTGATCATCAAAGCAGACGAGGTCACAGTAATGAGCAAAACCTAATCTGCAGGTTCATAAGTGCGCTGACAACTTAGGAAACAAAGCCAGGAAGAGAAAAAAAATCCAGATATAACTAAGACCCTTCCCACATTTTGGTCTATTACAAGAAAAAAATCTTCAGTAACGTTTTGCTAAACTGTGTCTCTTTTCCAAATACTGTCCCACAAGATGATGCAATTTGCTATGGTTTCTGACTAGAGGGAGAAAGGCCCTTTTTCCACTTCCCTCCAGCAGTGTGAGAGGAGACAGGACCAGGAGCCCGACTTCTGTGGAAACCCAATGATTGTTTTCCAGCAGAAGAGACATAAAGTCATAAGCATATCTCAAAAGAGAAAAGCTATTTTTGAATAAAACTCTTCTAACACTGAGCTACAGGGTTTGCAGAGCAGTACAAAAAGGCCAGTGTAGGGGACAGAGTAATTTCATTTTCACAGCTCCCATTGCTAAAAGCAATGACTTTTGGGCCAGCAATGTCAGCTGTGAACAGCACAGAGATCCCTGCTTTTGAAGATGTGGTACTAAGAGAAGTTGGTGAAAATACACCAGGCCAGCAGTCCCTTGTGGTCAAAAGGGTACAAACATCTCTTGGAAGGAGAAATCTCACAGTACTTTTGAAGGGGAAGCCAAGAAGTTCTCCCACATGGTGGACATCTTTCCGAGTAGGTTGGTCTGGCTCTCAGCTAAATGGTTACGATCGGGTTTCAGCTTGGAATATCCACTATAACATTTGGGACGATCACTATGATACGTTCCCTGGAATGTATTAGTAAGAAATTGCCCCAGTGTGAATGTCAGATTTTGATTTCTTCTTGTTGTCATATTTTTCTACCCCAAAAGCCAGCTTTCTGGCACGGGGCTTCTGTACTCGTTCCCCGCTGCTTGCTCGGGGTTATAAACTGCCACCCTGATGTACAGGCTGTGACAAGCACAGTCTTGTTCCTGAGAGCCTTCTGGTGATGGAAAAAGCTGTGTGCACCGTCAATTTTAAAGGATTTTTAAACGACATGCACATAATCTTGTGGCCTGGATGCTGCCGAGAAATCATCTCCTACACCTCGGAGGTCATTCTGGGGGATATGGAAAGTTGTTGCTCTGGGTCAATTGCTGCAGCAGCCATCAGTCTAACATGACAGGCAGACAAGACAGACAAGCAATGCTCCTAAAGCTCCCTGAGAATAAAATAGGGAAAAATGTGGTATCTCGAAGTCCACACATCACATAAAGATACAAGAGGCTCAGACTGCTCCATCTATATTGATCTAGATTGACAGTAACTCTGAGAAACTCGGTGATTTTTTCCCAGGTTTATAGCAATGTAACTGAAACCAGACAATTGCCTCAGGACCATAAACCTCATTTTTATTTAATTTCAAGTAGGCCACTTGCATAATTAACAGACTGCATCTTGTAGCAAATTTGCTTAATTTTTGCAGTACATTTGGGAATTCAAGGGCTATTGCAATTTGAGACCTTTTAACTGCTTCACACAAGAACTGAGGTCAGGAGTCACCTGCCCTTTACAAACTCTTCAAGCCAGGTATTAAAGTACTATAGCCCCTTTAGGGAGCAATCTGTTAAAAATGCCTGATATACAGGAATGTCAGCCAGGGACCAGGCATTTCCAGTTCCTTTTCAACACACATTTTGAGAACTGTTCCTTACAAAGAACTGACAGAGGTTCCACTAACTTCTTTTACACAGGGAGTAGGATCACCTGGCTTGCTTGTTCAATTTCTGTGCTACGAGAAGATATCTGATTACGTAGCTAAATGAATACACAGATTTCAGAAAAGAATTATGGCAGCAGTCGAATTTCAAGTGCTCTGCAGAAGACACTGTCTGGCCTTTGCCTCAAATTGTCTTCCTAAGACTTGAGCAGATGGTCTGTAACATTTTCCGTCATCGTACTAGACACACTCTTAGGCTACAAGTAGATGTGGATGTAAATACTTGCTCACTGTTTTGGCAGCTCCCTCTGCAGAGCCAAACCAACACGGGTTTTGACAGGACTGAAGAGTTCTTTGGTACTAATTTTCCAGACAAGCAGCAGGCAAGGTGAATAGACCCTTACATACTTCCGAGTCCAGCACTCAGCGCCACTTAACTTCTTATATTAGATCTCAGGAAGAGCAAATGTGTCTTGTGACACCAACAAGCCACAAGGGATTCCCTGAATCCTCTTCTCTTCTGTAAGAGCAGGCTGAAAGCTGCGCTTCTTGGCTGTGCTGCTCCTATTTCTGAAGACCTGGGCTACAGCTGGCCCCATCCTCGTGCCCGATGTGAAGTCCCTAATGATTTAACCATTTCAAGCAGCCCAAACGTGCTTCCCTTCCAGATGTGTGAAGGGCTCAAGACCCTACGAAACGCTGAGGGAGGAGGGGAACTCAGGGAGCTCTGAATGGACCAGGAGAGGAGAAATAAATAAATCCTGCGGATGATGCAATTGTGTGATGCAAAGGTACTGCGCTCTCCTCAGGCAGGAAGGTTCCCCCTGAAGGTCACTTGGGGGTACAGCATCAAGCCGCTGGGAAAGCGCCGGCTTTCTCATCCTGTCCTTTTTAGCTCAAGAAGAAAGGGTTTCTCAGTGCTCACATGGTGAGGACAAAAGTAAAAGGTCCTAAACACTGAAGGCTTTGTACATGCCCATCTGTCGGTGGCACAGTCACTGCGCGGAATGAGCATCCCTGAAACCTCAGTCGAGCCTATACTCCCTTTTGAACACCCAAGAAGACGGTACCACACAGTGCTGAGGAACTACTTCCAGCCTATGCTCTGACAGTCTCAGGCCAGACTACGCCGGAAAGAAAAGGAAAATGTGTTTAAGCAGGAGCAGTGCCTCATCTGGCTTAACAAGGTCTCCTCTGAGGAGCACCCACAGCTCCACCTGCAACCAAAGGCGACCAAAGGAGGGAGTGAGGCAGAGCCCAACAGAAAGGATGATCAAGAAAGAACAGAAGGATTTGAAGAAAATGTCCTTAAGTGCATATTGCTAAATAAGTGAGCATGTGTATTCCCCGCTGCTGAAGCAGTGGAAGAGCACAGAGAGCTGCAGACTCTGAACTGGCTTCTTCCCATCCCTACGAAAAATAGAATCTCATAGAGGTAAACATTGCCATACACAAAGCATTCAATCTATGTGATTTACGGCAAAGTAGGATATTTATACTTAAACAGGCAGTGATGATGACGATGATGGAAGAGACAGGCTTCAACAAAAACAAAATGTCTAACACTATACATAACCGTCCTGACATCCATCTTACAGCTTCTGGTCGCCAAACCTGCAGGGAAGTCTACCTGGAAGGTAGGGAGCAATGTTTCTTCCAGAGTTAGAGGCCTTTAAAGTTTTAGGTGATTTTTATTTAAATTTAAAAAAAAATAATCAAGATGCTGCTATAGTCCTATTAAAGAGGGTTTAGAGCTCCCCGCAATCCACAAATCTGTCAAGAATTTATGAGTTTGGGCTTGCAAACACTTACTACCAGATGCACCACCTACCCTTCATGGAAAGGGGAGTTATACTACTAGTAAGTGGTTACAATGCTGGCCTTACATTTTTAATAGACAGAAAATTCTACCTCTTTTAGCTAAAAAACAGGCTTTCTGGAAGTCAGAGGGAGGGAATCAATCTTAAAAACCTCCATGAATTGATCACAAACTCTAAAACGCTTTTTAAAAAATGAGAAGGGGAGGAAAAAAAAAGGATAATATGGCCATGAAGAAGCAAAACATACTTGAATACACAACAGTAGAGCGTGGAATAATTCATTTAACCCCACTTGAGAGTAAGACTTTCAAACAAGTCACGCTTTTGGTTTTGCCAGTCCTTCTCTGAAGCTAGGATAAGTCATTCTTCCACTTTCCACTATACTCTCACACAGATAAGCACAAGACACTAATTATTAATCTTTTTGGTGGAAAGGAGAGGAGCCATACTAGAGGAGTTTTTAATTTGGTTTAAAAAATAAAATTTAAAATGACCAGCAAGCCAAACAGCATTTCCAGATGCTGGTATAAGTGAAGGCAAGAGTTTCTTCACGGAGCTCTACTGTCATGCCCCCAATTCTAACCTTTTACTAGTCCCAGCCAAGAAGCCTCTTCCACGTGGAGGGCTTGGAATTATCCCCAATAGTTTTAGTATCACAGAGGGAAGCGTCCGTTGTTGTTACCAGATTGGGATCCTGAGGCACGCTTTCCAAGTAGTGCTTGTGTGCAATGTGTGGTCGTAGTTCAGCAGGTCACATACACATTTCTACAAGCTCTACTACTAAAAAAATTTCCACCTACATAGGAACCTACATAGTTATCCCGTGCGGACCAGCCCGGGTACAGCTGCATATGAAGCTGTCGTTCCTTTCTTGCTAGTTCATAGTATTTCGCTTGTTCTTCTCTGGATAACGCGTGCCACTGAGAAAAGAGAAAAAGACAAAATAAAAAGCACAAGTGTTTTGGTTTTTTAAGCACGTTAACAGCTGTGTATATTACTTATATATAAATACATCAAGAGTTGATTTTCATAAAAAAGAGATAAAAACAGATGATCTGGCATGCTGCCATCCATATTTTATTTATAACTCCAGATTATAACTCCAGTAAACTCAACTGAGTCACAACTTGTAATTTACGTTCACTCATCCCCTTTGTCTCTTGATGAGAGAGGAGAATTAAGAAAACTAAACAAAAACAAAGAGCAGGAGAGAGGGTCCAGAAGCTGAGCCACTGGTCCTGAGGCAGATTTCCCACTCCTTTCCCCACTGGCACCCCCTCTCCTCTCCTGGCTCTCACAGGTGTTGATACTGATACTGCACACAAAGGTTTTTTCCTTCTCCATTTACTTTTCTGCCTGATTTAGGACACAGTAAGAATCCAAGATTTTTCCATCTACAGGTCGTGGAAATGACACTGCTATTAACTCACTCCCCCTCTTCCCCGCGAATGACCCCACTGGCAAAAACTGCAAAAAACAAAAACCAAACACCAAACCAGGGTCTTTGGTTTAGTAACCTCCCTACCCATTATCAAAACACCAGGGAAACACAGTGATTCAGAAGGTGTTAATCCTACCAAATTTCAGTCCCTGCTTGTGCTTCTCCCTTGTTACCTACCCTTCGACCGAGGATTTGGTTGATGGCTGCGCTCTCTTTCAATGTGCATTCTGCTACAACTTTTGCTCTCATTTCCTTCATATACAACATAAATGCATTAAGAGGTTTCTTTATGTGTGGCTTCTTTTTCTCTTCTTCTTTTTTGGAGTCCTGATGTTTTCTGAAGGGTAGAGATACAACAGACATAAACCTCACAGTGATAACTCTTGTGAAATTTTTTAAATTAATCCCCTCAATCCCTCTAGTATTAATCTTTAGAAATTAAGAATCTAGAAAGGCCCAGAAGGTTCTTCTAGGGCCTTCACCCTGGCTGCTGCACGAGAACAGTTTTAAGAGCATTATAAGAAAATCTCTCTCATATTTACACAATATCACCAACTACCCTCTTAGCCCCTAGAAGAGCTTTGGAAAGACATGGACACTCAGGAAAACAAGTTCACTGGGAGCACTTGTGAGCGTGATGGTAGAGGAAATAAATTACACCCTATCTTCAACTGGGAACCAAAATGTTGTCTTTCTGCTTTACTCCTGAAACTAAAGGCAAGAAGCACCAGAAGGACGAGGGGCAGAGGCAGACCAGGGCTCTCCTGGGTTCAAACCTAGACTTGGTACCAGCTCTCTCTGCAGCTCTGCAGTCATTTAAGCTCTGATTTATTGTCTCCTGCTGTGTATCCAGCAGCAAACCGGATAGCCACAGCCTCAAACCAGGCACTGTGTTTGAATTTTGCTCAAGAAAACTCTACTTCCTTGTTAAAATGAGTGAAATTAATAAGTACTTCTTTATGTCACAGGATGACTCTGAAAGACTGTCACCATTATTTTGACACACTTTGGCAGTTAAACCGTGTTCAAATCAATTAGAAGAGAAAAAACAATTTAAAAAAATATTTTACAGCAGAAGAATGTTCCTAAAAATCCAACCCTTTTAAAAAGCCACACATGCGTAGGTAATGCTTTGGGTGTTCTAATAATAAAACATGGGAAGCAACAACTTACGAGCTGTGGAGTGAGCCGACGTCGCTCTGGGAAGATTCCTGTTTGACTGTTGGTGTGACTATGGCCGGATGAGGGATTCCAGTTGTATGTAAACTATGGTGTGGCGGGACCATGTGTGGAGGAAACCTAGAGGAGAGAAAGCTGTGTAAATCGTCAGAATAAAAATGAATGAATGGGGAGGGATGTGTACACACATAAAAAAAAAAAAAGCACATAACAAGCACATGACAGCTAGACAAAGCATATGAAAGCTGGCAGCATTAATTAGCAATAAATTAAACATAATGACTCTTCTAATGTCATTAAAGCCAATCTTCCCCTTCATTATCATTACTGACATGAGACATCATGATTTTTAACATCTTTAACAAAAGGCAAATTCAACTGGATGAACTTTGATGAAAGTGGAATTTCAGCTACCTGCAAGAAAATCCACCAGTCCATTTCTTTGCTAAGAAATTATCTGTGGTAACCAAGGAATCAATTTTTATAGTTCTGAATCATGTTGTGAATTTGGGCTGACATCTTTTGTTGCATATTGACAGCAAAATAAAATATTAATGCAAACACAATCTAGGTGCATTTTTGATAATCCTTATAGATGCCTCATTAGCTACATTTTGCTGATGGAGCAAAAGAAAATATTTATTTGTCTCTAATAAATTTCTAAGCCACATTGCTTTAACAGAAGGCGGGAAGATTGTGGAATTAAGTAAATTTTGACCCACTAAGGTAATCTAGAAAGGCTTAAATTCATGCAAAATAATGGTCTAGCCTTTCTAAAGAGAAAAAATGTTGTCAGCTTTATGGTTTATGGTCATATACATGGACAGGCCCCGGTCCTGCAACTGGATTCAGAAGGATGTGCAATCCTTCTGCATGAATCTAATTGCTTGGTCGGGGCCACAGCACAAACATGGCACAATCATTCAGACTTTTTACTTTTTAACCGCAATGAACAAACTTCTCAAAAGCAGGATTGACTTCTTATCATTATTTCCCAACAGTCTCAGAAAGGTTTTGCAGTGAATAAGGAAACTACACTATGACTGACTGCCTTTCCCTTAGGGAACATCCACTGAAGTCAACAGGTTTCCAGGAAATGTGATCTAGCCTAAAAATTTGCTTCAAAATTAACTTTCCCAAAAATCCAAGGCTAAAGTGATGACGGCAAATGACAAGGTAGTTGTTTTTTTTTTTTTTATCACAGCAAATCCCTGCTCTCATCCAGATTTGGAACCCATTTTGTCCAAATAAAATACCCCGAGAATATTGAACATGCAATGGGATAAAGATTTTTTTCTTCTGTCATCAGCATACAATAATTTTTTTTTCTATCAAATGGGATTTAAAATGGGTTGATATACCACTGATAAGTAGACTGTGCACGAGTGACAGAAATATAATGGGATTTCTTTATTTCTCTGTCTTATAAATTCCATTACTGAGCTTAACCCCCACGCCCCTAAACTGCCTAGACATTCCCTACATTCACAAGATGACACAGTAGTACTTTCATGAACAAGAGGTACTGTCCACTCTGAGCTCTGAGGATCTTTGTCTATCAACTGATAGTACTCAGGATCATTAGACAGAAGTATTTTGTCTTTGAAGGCAGTGGTGGGAAGCGCTGGGAGAATGTGAAACTGTTCAAACTGCGGAGAACTGCAGCTCCTCCCAAAGGCATGGAGAGAAGGAGGAGGGTGTGATGCCAGGGGAAGAGGAGAACAGGCAGGAAAACGGTCATTCCTCCATGGATTTCTACTTCTGCTACAGGCCCATGGGCACAAATCTGACACAATTGTCAAAATGTCTTCCCTGCTCTCTGACAGAAGTAGCTGGGAGAGAAATGCACGTTTGGGGAAATGCTCCAGTGCATGGTCACACAGAAGAGAAAACAATGGTAAGGCTGCAAGGGGACCAATGTCCTGGTCCCACCTATGCCACAAAATTGCCTCACCATCAGCAAGACACAAACTGGGCCTTTGTATCATTTTATTCTGCTCTCCCTCTCTCTATTTTTGAGTGTGTTTGTATTTTGATTGGACATACTTAAAGTTTGTTCACACAGTGCCTGGGGCCTTCAGCCATAGTACAATGCAAACAATAAAAGCTGACAGTAAGAGCTTTCCTTAAAAAAAAAAAACAACTTACAAACATGGGTGAAAATAAAACCTATGGCAAAACCCTGACCTCGCTGAAAGTGGTATAAGCACAGTGATAACAAGGTGACATGCATCCTATTGAATGACTGACTGTCCTAGGGAAGACCCCATGGTCAATAGAGGACTATGCTGCCGGGGCTAGCTGGGTTCAAACTGGAACGAGAGCCAGTCACAATGGGACAATGAAGGATGAAGATGAAAAGCGAGAAGGGCAGTGAGGAGACACCAACAAGAAAGCTGGTGCAGTGGTAGCATGGCAGGATAGCCATGACAAGGACAGAAGGTATGAGAGTGGACCTGGGTAAGATTAGACTCATCACTGGAGAGGGGCTTCCAAATATCACAAAAGACTGATTACAGCTGGAGTTAATGGGGACAAAAGATGGTGCTTGCTAAGCCTCTGAGGAGGATCCCATGATGTGGCAACGGTAACTGGGTCATAGACTGGCTTCTCAAGTGGGGATCTGGTCAAAAATTAAAACACACTGCAAAATGAGCTCTGTCTACATGGTGGATTGTTGTATGGTCAGGATGTTCAAAGGAAACAAATTCAACAAAAGATTGGGGGTTATTTTATTCATTTATTTTTGATGAAGATTTAAGTACATCCAGCTACTAAAAAATTGAGGAGGGTGAAGAAAATCTACAAAAAAAAGTAACTTCCACTCCTAATTATGGGAAAAATGTTTTCCCAATTACGGTTTAGGAGAAAGAAAGTATTTGCACATCGGAGAGTGACCAGATGGGGAGGAAGGGCAGTGGAGCAGGAGAAGCCTACATATGCATGTTGTGTGAAATCCGGGAGGATGGCAAAGCCTGCACTGACTTCAGCTAGGCTGAGATTTTACCCACTGGGCTCTAAACTTCAGAGACACAGCAGCCTTCAAGAACAGGCAGCTGCAGCTCAGTCGTTATTTTCAGGGTGGCAGTTTCTCCAAGGAAATTGTGTTTCTGTTACCAATGACCACTCGTTATTTCACACTGAATCACTCCTCCAAGACGCAAGGCTACCTAACGGACTTACACACCCCTTTCTATGTTTGGATCTATAAAAACATGCTCCAGAACCCAAAGTCACTTGCACAATCCCATGGACTTCACTGGTCTGGGTGGTGGTTTGGCCCAAAGTCCAAGTGCCTATTTACTTCCATGTAGACATACGCTCACATGGCAATACAAGTAGGGGGAAAGTGTTAATTTTTAAGTTCCTGGCTACACTCCAACTTCAGTAATTACATTCAGCAAAAGTGAATTTCCCCTGAAATTTCAATTACAGAAGGTATTTTCCACTGCCACCACTTAACTGCTGTGCAGTGTTTGTCTGGTGTAATTCTCTTAAATTATTTCCTGATTTCCTCTCACAGCAGTTGTTTTTTCATAGTGGGTCCACTGTTTGCCCATCAGTCAGTTAACCCTGTCTCAATTTACATTAAGAGCTTATTATAAAGGGGTAATGAAGGATCAAGAGATGTTATAAGCATGTTGCGTGCATACAAAGTGAGTGGGGTGATGTTACAAGCAGAGAAAAGAGTTGCAAATGGTTAAAACAACCTGAAGACACTATCTTAATAGTCTAAGCCATTTATGAAAATCACTGTTAGTCACCCATTAACCTTTTATAAACTATTCATAAGCACACTCTAACTAATGAACTGTAATTATTAAGCTTAAGGAATATTCAGGGTTGGGAACCATTCTATGCTCCAAAAGTCTATACCGTAACGCAGGCAAAGATGGGAACCACTTTTAAAGGAAGGGCCTGGAAAAACATGGATGTGATCTTGGGAGACGATGGGGTCTGCCCTGACTTCAACATTTGGACAGAACTAACACAGCTACCCCAAGGCTTGTACCAGGGCTCTGCGGGACTGTTGCCCAGAGGCCAGCCATGAACGGGAGCGTGTCTGCAGGCAAGTGTGGGCATCCCCAGGCACGTCATCCCCATCTCCTAACCACTCGGGCTACTCAGGACAAGGGCTGTCCCATGGCTGAACTCTGGCACTCCAGCTGATAAGGCTGGGCATGAGAAAACATGCATCAAACCACATATCAGAGCCCAGTCTGCCCAGAGGGTGTTCCCATGTACGGGAAAACCAGGAGAGAAGTTTCTGGGCTGAAACAAAGGATAAACATCTTAAATCTATTCATCTGTCTGTGTGTGCGTTTGAGCATGTGTGCGCGTATGGGCACGTGTCAGAAAGAAAAAGAAAGGCTGTGTGTGTATATGCACACCCCTCACCTTCGCCTAAGACATCCCCCCGTATTTTTTTTCTCTAGACAAGTATTCCATGAATTGCAATAAACACCCTAAAAATTCTAAGCAGCTCATTATACACCACTGTCTCCTTTTATGGCTCCAAGCCAGAATATAATGATGAGTCTTAACTTGTTAAGGACAACTAATTTTTTGTTCCTGGCTGTCTCAGGGGCTTCTCTCTTACTCACTCTCACTTTACTTCACTGTTGACATGTTTCTGTTAACTGGATGTCATCTGCCTGCCTTGATTTTATGCACAAGCAGTGGGATGCATTTTTCTGTGCAACAATTCTGCTTTGAGTTGCATTAGATTTGTCATTATTCTCTCATTTTCCCCTTGCACTTGTAACATTTCATCTATTCCTGCCTTATTTTTTGAGCCACGGTGCACCCACATTATGGTTTATACATGATCTTGCTCCCTTTGAAGCCGGCGGATTTCAGAGCCAGCCCTCGTCAGGAGAAGTGCCTGCTACCAATTTAGCAGGCTGAGGGCCCCGAGCTCCAACAACTCAATCTAAAGGGGGTCACAGGGTGGCACAAGCGAGTGTCAGCAAGTGCTGTTTAATTGCCAATCTAGGCTTCTCCATGGTGTTTAAAGTATAATGACCCATCACTTAATTCTGAGAAGTCCTGGCCCTGCTGCTGAATGGAATGAATATCAAAGGATGTGCTAGAGCAGGGCAAGGAGCCTACATTTCCTATAACTGCCATAAGTATAATAGACCTCTACTTCTGTCGTCCCATTACCACAATAATGTATTTAATTTGCTGTGTACTCTTTTTAACTAGATACCTTTCATAAAGCCTATCTTGGGAATATAGCTTCCCCCCTCCCACATCTCCCCCCTCCCTCAAATGACTAGCCTCTCTAATAATAATTAAACTAAATCAAGCTCTACTTTGCCTCACACCATGCCTGCAAGTCTTTTATGGATATTAAAACAGATTAAATGGAGGGAGGGAACCATTGTTTAAATTTGCAGCACTCTCCCCAACCCAGGATTTCTTCTCCCCTGTGCTGTGTCTATTAATTTTGTTTTAAAAAGTTGATTTTTCCAGTTGTCTCTCTATTTGCTGGAGCAACGTGGGCAAATTTTAATTTTTTGCTTTTACTCTACTTACCCAAAGCGCACAACACACTATTTCCCTACCCATTCACTCACGAGTTACAGGTTCCCATTTTTCAAGGAGGCGTGTTCCTCCCCACAATCTTTTCCTCCTTAAATCCTCTATACACCAACCTTCACATATCAGACCACAGAGACGGAGAGGAAGGGACAGAGCAGGGAAGAGACGTGGAACTTTGCTATGTAATGCATGCTAATTTAATTATGTGCCATCATCAAAATGGATTAGCTGTTTCAGCCCATCAGGAAAGTCTAAACCTCCACCGATTTAATTAACCAGACTGAAAATCAGATGAACAGAAAATAAAACTATCATTAGGAGCAATTAGTGATTACTTAAACATAGTGCTGCCAACCAGTTTGTAAATAAAACTAGCAGCCCCTGGAAAATTAGATGGAATTAATTGGAGGTAGGGAGGGGGAGAAACATATACTTCTAAAGCTTTAGAGGGTCAGGCAGGCCCTTTTATGTTGACTATCAGTGTTTGGAGCTTTGGTAGGGGAAACATAGTGCAATAACCTTCCTCCCAACTCTGCTTGAAGAGCAGCCCTCCTCCCTCCCGAGCCTCCCCTCCCGCACACAGAGCGCTGCTCTGGGTGACAGCCACCAAGAAAGCAAAAGGTGTCAGGACTTCTCCTTCTTGCCTTTTCAACATCACATTCTCCCAGCTCTTTCATTTAGTTTGGCTTTTATAGATGGCTTCTCACCCCTCCACGTCTCCCTCCAAAACAAATTCTTAAAGCTCAATGACAGCACTAGGACACCTTTTTCTCCTCAAATGGGCAGGGACCTCTAGTCTTCCCCTCCTTTGCCCCACCAAAAAGCTAAATATGATTGTTTAACTGAAGTGCTTTCAGAAATACTCTTCCTAGATGGAATGCCCTCCTCTAAAGAGGGTGGCAGGAGGAATTACATTTGCTCTTGATTCAGGACATCAGCATTTAAACTCACCTTGACATGGAAGCATTGACGGTCAGAGCTGTTGGGTAAGGGTGGCGGAAACCCCCTGTTGTGATTGGGTACACTGGCTGACCTTGCCTGGCAAAAAAGAAGGGGAAGAGAGAATAAGAGAAAGAAAAAAGGGTTTTAAAAAAAAAAAAAAAACCAACAAAAAACTTCTCTCTGCACAGTAAGCTTTATTCTCATTTGATCAGAACAAAAATCTTGGGGATTGTACAGCAAGGATCAAAGGAAAGAAACACAGAACAATTTGAATGCCATAAATCTGATAGGAATGGCTAATTAAATTTTATAACCTCTGCTTATGTCAATAGAGACCCTCTCCCCAAGCTGAAACTAGGTGTTTTGTTGTAATAATTAAAGGCGAAGTCTCGCTTGCTTTAATGGAGCCATCACACTAATTGAGGGCTACACATCCAAAGGAAAACAATAATGAATGTAAATTTATACCAAAATAAAGTACAGTGAATCAAAGGACTTCAGTTGCGCTTTGGGCCTCTTTCGGTATTTAGATCTCGGTGAGAAAACATTAAATTAACAGAGCTTAATTTGTAGCCTTTTGTCAGATTAACAAGTGTTGACAAGAGTTACCGGGGGAGAGTCCCCAAGAAGTATTGTGGGTAACCAATAGACAATCACACCTCATTACAATAATTAAAAAATACAGCAACATGCAAAACAGCATCCTCATGAAAGACACACAACTTTTTCTGATTGAGGTTTGTCTATGCTGGCTAGTTCTTTTCATCTGTCCTTCAAATATATCATCTGACTGGGCAGGATGCTTTCTGGGAGGGTACTATGCTAGAAACACACAGGCCAGCTGAGGACAGATGGGTTGGGAAGCTGATGGTGAAGGACAAGTGGCAACCAGAGGGGATATAAGAACCTTGGGTTACTTCTGCAAAGTTGGTGACGCTGCTTTCCTAGAGCAAAAGCAAATGTGATGGTATCACCCCTCAACAAAAACCGCTCAGAGAAGCTGTAGGAGCTGTGGGTACATAAGAATGCCACTGCTGTTGACTTATTATAAACCAGCAGTGATGACAGAGTCTTCCTGTGACAGAGGTGGCCATTGGCACCTCCCTGATGAAACTGGCCACGCACGGCAACATCCGTGTGGGTTTGGCAGCCATGACATGAGGTTCAACGAGGACAAACTTGTGTCTGAACACGTAAAGATGTAAGGCCCTCAGACACAGATGAGCAATGAGGCACAGGCCAACGACAGCCAAGACTTTCTTCCCCAGGCTCTCATGTATTTACTGGTACTGACTTTTGGCATTAGCTGAGTATATTTGTTTTAAATGCTGAGGCTGTTAGTGTGCAAGTGAGCTAAGCAGTTGCTCCAGAGGAGCATAAGCTGGCTATACTGAAAATAGGCTCTGCAAGCAAGAAAGAAGAAGAAAAGGAGCTGCCATGCGTTCTACCAGAGTGTCCTACGTAAAAAGTAAATCACCACAAATGAGGAGGAATTTAGGCAGCAACACTCTGGGTTTTTTCCTCTGCTTATGCTGTGCTCTTCTGGAGAAAGAGTCTTCTGCAGACACCTGACAGACATGCTTCACCCTGAGTGGGACAGCCTCTACCCAAGGACGTTGCATGACCACCTTGAGAGGAAGGGCAGCCTGCAAAGTGGCCAGAAGCCGCCTGCTGAGGCCGAGGTCTGAGCTCCAGCTCTCCTGTATCCAACCTTTCTGTGCTTGAGAAAGGCCCCCAAAGCCTTTGAGGCCAATCCCTCTCCCTGCCCAAGACCTGGGGGTGCGTGGGGACCCCCTCTTCTCCTATGGGCTGTGAACTCCACTTTCTTATGGAGGGCAAACTTGTGAAGAGGTATTTTAGCACAGCTGCCCAAACAACCTCAAGCAGGAACAAACTATTTCTAGCTTCAGGCAAATTCATTTCTAAAGAAATACGATCTCCCTAAAATTGATGAGGCCTGTTATGTGAGAAAAATAGGGTAATACTCTTGATTTATAATGCAGAGAACCATTGTATCCAGCAATACAAATGTATTTTATAAGTATTTAAATCAAATATACTGTAAAAAAGGCCTAGGCAGTGCTTAAGTGCATTATAAACCCATTGCAGAGATCGCAACACAAAAAAAAAAACCAAAACCAAAAAACAAACCAAAAATAAGGACTCAATTACTAGAGGGAACCTCATACCCAACAAGGCTTTGCAAGAGGGATACAAGGAACTCAAAAGAAAACAAAAGCTAAAACTAACTTTCCACAGCTTTTCTCTTAGCCAGTTTTAAAGTAAACTAATTTCTCTTTCTTGTTTGCAAGAAAATTCCATTCCTTAGATACCAACTGCTCAGCCACATCTCGACCAGAAATGCTGGTCATGGCCGATGTAAAGCTCTACTGTTTCACAAGAAAAATGAAAGGTGTTTCAAGGGGGAAGGCCAATGAAATTTAAAATTGCACATTTATAGCCCTGGTAAAAAAGAGTCCATGAGAATCACTCTGAGCCCCCAGAAAACCAAATCTGAGAAAAACCCACATGGCGCAGCGTAAGGGCACTAACAAGAAAAGGACGTCTCTGCAGAAGAGTTTAAAAATTGATGCTTCACGAGCCATCGGCTGGTTGAGATGACATGCAAATCTGTGTCCAACTGTTCATGTTTGTTTAAGACCACATGACCTGGCTTAAGTTTTAATTAATCTTCATAAGGTAGGTAAATTTATAATGACTCAATGAAGTGGCAGTTGGCAAACAGACTTATCTCAATACACACACATGCACACACAATTTTTAACATAAATTTTACACATCAAAAAAGAAAAAGGAAAATAAAAAAATGGAACTCCTTACTGTGGTACTAACCATCCTAGCGGATGGGGGATTTGTCCTACAGTGCCTGGTGATAACGGATAATAAGGAGATATATCTGGAGGATGTGGAGGCCTTGGAATTCCTATGGAAGAGAACATAAAGCAGCATTAGTATTGAGACATGGAAATAAATAGAATATAAGGAAAAAGCACCTATGTGTCTAAATTGCTATCTATTCATTTTTATTAAAATACTCGTGACTTTACTTTGGATTTCCAATGGCTGTTTCACAGTCTTGTTTTATAAAATGAGCCTTCTTGGCATCTTGCTAAATGAGATTCAACCCAAAAAACTGATGGGATTCTCTCCTTCGGTCACCTCTCCAATCAGGGATAATTATTTTGTTGTTTAGGATGAGAATTTAGGAGTCTCAGCTATAGTTTTGGTGTGACACTGTGCTACGTGCTGTCTTAAATGCTCAACAGAAAGATGCTCCCTATATCGACTTCATAGTTATTTTAGTCTCAAAGTCACCAAAAGAGCCCAAGCCCTCCCCATACTTTGATGGCATACTCTACATCATGGTGTTATTCCAAAGTAACCTCCAAAATGAGTTACAAAGTCATTATAATTGCAAATGATGTTTGGTTTTGAGCAAACCTAGGAAACCTTCCCAAAACCTAGGAGGGGAGGGGAGGGGAGAACCCCTGGAAGTGCTTGGTAAAACCGGGGCAGAAGCTGAAGGTGTGCAGGGGAGGACAGGGAGCCCATCTTTCTTCTAACATTGGTGCAGTTCCTACTTGGAGACCAGAAACCAGCTCCAGATGCAAGCCTTAAATCTTAATGCTCTTTACCTTAAGAGCAAGTAGGAATTACTCAAGAGGAATACGGGTTACAAGATTGGGTCTTTCAATTAACAAGCCAGAGCACAATTACACAGCAGAAACAAAATTAAAACAGAGACCATTAAAAGGAAGGGGTACTGTATTCATGGCTAAAAACTATTTTTTTAAGTCACTCAGGAAGCTTTTAATCTCTAAATTAAATCTCCTTGTGTGACATTTTCATGCAGACATTGCTTTTTCTCCATTACAAAACCCAAACAGATTAACTGGGCTTTAACCATCCGGCGAGCTATTTGCACACTTGAAAGAATGTTCACAGAAGAAAAGTAAACAGTCTACAGACGTTAATCATATGTTTTACGATAACCATTTAAAAGCTATTCCCTGTACTACCGTTATTTAAATGAGAGGTTGACTACGCCATTCACTTGCAATATCCAGGGTTGGCGAGATGGATTCCTTTTAAGCCATGTGAAGTTAGCATTAAACACAATTAAAAGTGGGTCCCCAACTGAAGCACAAGGAGTGAAAACCAGCTAATGCACAGCCTCATTGAAGGGCTGGGCTTTAGATAAATTATCTGCACATATTAGGGCCAACACAGAGTGACTCCTTTGACGTGAATTCAGTTTCTGATGTATTTTCCAATGAACTAGCTGGGATTTGGATTAACAAAAACAAAACCACTGTCACTAGGAACTCTGCAGCCCGAAGAAAGAAGATTGACACTGTTTGACTTCTCTGGGCCCTCAGGTTAAACAGGGACTCTTAAAAAGTTAGAATAACATGTAAATTCTATTCTATAACAGCAATAAATCTAGTCAGGGTTTTACACGGTGCTCTATATTCAAGCAGACTGCCCTTCAGGCTGAACCGAGAGTTGGGTAGACTTACATTGGGGAAAAGGGTTGCAAGTATAGAGCTGGAGCTAAGTAGTTAGAGTGGATGAAAATTCAACATTATAGGAGAAAAATGGCTGAACTCCTGACACAGAAACAATGGGATTTGGGGAATTAAAAGAGGTTCATTTTGAAACCGGTCATGACCCACCACCTTTAAAATTCCAGCTGCAATTTTGTAAGTGCAGATCACAGAACGTACATGTTTAACTCTCTGGGTCGTGCATGCAAACCAAGCACTTGGTAGATCCAATGACTAGATGGGGTATCACGCTTGCAAAGAAACACACTTGCGAACGACCCCACACATGCAACTCTGGTGTCACCCTGCCGGAGCTTTATGAAAATTCACCCAGTAGGTTTCCTTCTGAAGCCTAATTGGCTTAAAAAGAAACTATTTTGGCCGTGTTCTTGCATGTGTTTGACATTTTACATGGCCCCTTTGGTGCTCCAGCATGGGAAATCCTTCCTACCACACTCTTTCCCCCTAATACGTAAAATGGAAAGATCCACCCACCCACCCACTCTCAAAAAAGCCCCCCAAAACTATTTCCCACTTACCTGTTTTGGGATCTACGTCGGCTGGTAAGTGTGGAGGAGGGTTTCCCGGTGTGAAGTGCTCATTGCTGTACGTGATAAGCGGCGTAAGAGGGTGTACATGGTGTGGGTGCTGCACAACTGGCACTTTGTTAGACTGTCAAGAGAAAAAAGGTCGATGGCGTTAGAGGACTGGCGGGTAACCCCCACTGCAGCACGAGGCATGACATAGAGAAATTTGAGATTTCAACACGGTCCTCAGACTTTTCCGGACCCCTTCTCAGTGTCACCCTTGCAGTTTTCCCACCCTCTTGCTTAAAACCTCCTCACACACCTTCCCTGCTCTTGAGTTTCTTTAATCTTTTTGACCTCTCGTGCTCCTGTACGGAGCAACAGCAATTCTTTAAAATTTTTCCTTTTTCTTTTATAATCTTGTGCCTCACCTCGAAGATGCAGGCAGACTCCTCAGTGAGGGGCTGACAGAGTCCCCCATTTAATTAGCACGAGACCCAAATGCTCACTGACCTGTAGGTCTTTTCCTTTCCCCTTCCTGTCCTCGCTTTCAGTTCTGCATTTTACTGCTCATTGCAAATACTCCAGATAAAAAGCCTTTGTAGTGCTAGAGTATTCCCTTCATCAGCAAGCATTAAGCTGACAAGCGATCACCTGCATATTTTATATATATATATTTTAGAAGAGCTGATTAATTATCAATTCATCAGAGAGCGCTAATAAATGGAAACTGGATACTGATGAATTAGGCTACTAAAATATTCAGCTATATAAATAATGGCAAAAAAACCCAGATAAAGCCATTGAAATTAACACGCTTGTGGGGGGAATAATCACGCAGATATCATGAGGTTTTCCCTGTCACATTCCTAGCTCTGGGGGGAAAAAAAAATTTTTTTCTTAACAACAATATAAAAAAAAAAAAAGAGGAGTGAATGAATGAAAGGAAAAGGCAGGCTGAACTGTAACTTACCCTTACAAGATCACAAAGGAAAAATTAAGCTGAAACAAGCGAACTGCTGGACCATTTACTGCGAGTAATCCAATTGCAAAAAACCCTATTCCCCATAGAGGATTTTCACTAAAATCCTACAACAGGGACATTTAACCAGATTAGGTACCAGCAAAGATAAAGAGGCTGGTATTAGATGATGAATGGATTAGAGTCAGGTTTCATTTTAGAATGTGTCTTCATTTCCTTTTATTACTTTAAGTAAGGAACAACTTGCATTAACATCAAGTAAAAGGAATCACATTAAAATAAAGTAGTGATACCACGGCGGCCCCCGATAGCGCCGCTGCCGTTCAGGGTCTGCCAGCGCTCTCCTGCTCACCCTCCTGCCCAGGGATGGCTCCAACCCCACAGCTCCCTGCCCAGCACCCCAAAACACACACCCCCTGCCATGCCACTTTAGACAAGTTACTATCTGATCTTGGTTTGAATGCCGCAAGCTTCCCTTAAAAGCATTTCAAAAATAATTCAGTTATTCTTTGAGAATGAGTTTCTAGAGTGGGGGAAAGGAAGAGGGAAGAGAGCTACAAGGAAAAGAAATATCAGTCTTCCCCCAAATAAAAAAGAAGTCCTTCCATCGTGCTTTGGTCAAGCTATGTTTCAGCTTTGGCTCCTCCAGCCCCAACCATACGTAGCTATTTGACTCGCCCCTTGGATAACCTGCAGAAAATGTGTGCATCCAAGAGAAGCAAGCCAAATAGCAGTGCTGATGTTTCCCACAACTTTCACCCTGTGCATTTCTTTTTGCAGCCCTTCCATGGAACGATTCCCCTCTAATACTGCACTTGCAGCACAGGAGAGTCCCACGTCAAGAGGCCAAGATGCAGGACAGAGCGCAGTCGTGACAGCCAACGCTATGAATTAAAGCATATTTTTTTGGCTGGATTGTAGGTCAGGTCTTCTGCCAGTTGTACAAGCAAGGACTGCACAGACCCATAATGGTTTTGCACCAGGAGCTATGTGGATTTAGCCCCTTAATTCAAAAAGCCAAAGGAGATGCTCTAACCCAAAATCTGTTCTCTCCCAAGTCAACCAACCAAAGCAGTCTGAAAGTAACCAAAAGGTTTGGCAAGGGCTTCATGTAACAAATCTTATTACACACCATGCAAAATAGCAGGGATCTATCTATTCAACAACACATGACATTATCTACCAAACGACCACTTGACTTGCTTCACAAAAAGCAATCATTCCCAGTAAGAGGGATTTCTGCTGGCCAAGAATTGTGTGAACTCTTGCTATTAGGAGGCACACAGCGTGGCTGGTAGCTGCTGCAGCTCTCTGCTCTCCCAACGCTAACCTCACATCATTGCAAAAAACTCTCACTCAGATCCTGACAGACACTGAGGGCTGTCTTCCATGGAGAGCTTATTTTCACAGAAACTGGAACTGGTTAGTTAAAAAAATAATTAAGTGACAGAATAACATTAGAAGGTCAGACTTAAGCCGACAAACAAGAAACAACGCGAGAGGAAAGCTGGAGTTACATGCCTGTGTCACCAAAGCCAGATATACTATAGGGGGTTACATGTAAACTGTGGGAAACTACCACCCACTGCTTTGATATACCAAGACCCCCCACAATACCTCCACATAACAGCACAAGTGCTAACTTATTATGTATTTTGCTTAACACCTTTCAGAGAAAAATAAAAAGCAAAAGGAAAAAAAAGAGTTGAAAAATCAACAACCAAGAATTTGAACCTTAGCCTGCAAACTTTTCCCCAGGTAAGTAATTTTTATTTAGGCGACTGCTCTGCACTCAGACAATTCATATAAAGGTCCTGGATGCAGGGATAGGACACTTTTTTGCCACCCTAATGATACTGGGGCAGGTCCGTAAGGAGAATGTACTGGGGCAAGAGGGGAAACTGTGATCGAGGTGCTCAAAACTATGCTCTCCAGGACAGAGGAGTGTGATCCACTGTCTCTGCAAATCAGTCTGCATCTGTATCACTACCCCAGGCCAGGTTTGTATTCTGTTTCGCACTGTTTATCACACACTGGGAAAAGGGACCCCAAGTCCGCTCAGAATAACCCACGCAATTTGGAAGCCAAGCTAATGATGCGCAATGCGCTAAATAAGCTGCTCCTTAAAAGCAGCATTCCTGAAGTTAACCAAGCTTCCTTGGAAAAGAGAAAAAGAAAGGACTAGCTGGGAAAGAGCAGGATTAATCCCGCACATGCATCTTCCTTTGAAGTCAATGGGAGCACTGCCTGAGTAACAAGTGTGGTCCTAACCCCATCCACTGGCAATGAAAGGTAAACCACAGAAGCCATCAATAGGAGACACCTATTAGATGACCTTAGCCATCCCTCTGCAAAAGGCCCTTCTCCAACATACATTTGCGAGCGCTTTATCAAGGGCAGTTTTAAGCTAAAAGCCATTGTGAGATGCAGGAATTTCTCTGGCAAGTTGCAGAGCTCCATTTATGGCTGTGTCAGGCCCAGAAAGGGGAGCCGCGCTGGTACGCACAGATCAGCATCAGGGCATGTGGTAATAGGACGGGAACTAGTGGAGATTTCTAGAGAGAAATCCCAGCATCTACAAAGTACCAAGTCATCTGCTGATAAATCACTCCTCTCCACTGAAAGCTGGGGTCTCACATGCCGGGTGAGAGGGCACGGTAAAGAATTGCAAAAAAACAACAGAAGTTTGCTTTTCTTGATAACCCCCGCCTGAAGCAAACCAGAGGAAATTGTCCCCATAGGGACTCAACTACTAAATCTCTCTATATGAATTTGAAATGCTTCTGGGAGTGCTTAAACACGAATGACTTTAAACAATAATGGAGCTCTGGAATGGGAAAAAAAAAAAAACCACAACAAATTTTGCACTGTTACATGTTTGCGAGGGATACTGCGATCCATTTAGCCTAAGTTCTGATAGGTGCCTTTAGGGAACAAAAAAAATATCTGAACTTCAGATTTAAACTGCAGGGGATTGTGTGTATAAATTGCTGTGTATTAGTCTTTGTTGCATGGTAAGGACATTTCATTAACAGGATGAAAGATGCTTCTATGCGTATACAGCCCAATTTAATACACCCCACTGATGAATACTCCCCATTTATTGAAGAAGTTAATACATGCTGTATAAATCAATAGTTCCCAAGTCTCTGAAAGCAACATAAGACTTGCACGAGATGAAACGTTGCATTGTTGAGCGCACAAAGAGAAACCAACCTTTAAACAGGAAGAGTTTGTTACTGCAATTTCTGTTTGCAAATTCATAGCTTGTTTGGCTTTGGTAATGAAAACATGGTATCAACTCAAGACAGAGAAAAACACGCCAGAGAGGCCAGAGGATTTGTCCTCACCGGGACAGCGTGGTGTTAGTAAAAGCAAGTCTGCAAAAACAAGCCACCCAGTCTGAAAACAAGCCATCGTGCCATTGCAGCATCGAAGCGGCCAAACCCTTCGGCTGCAGGAAGGGTTGGGGGGAGACTCCACTCCGATCCGTCCCTGGCCGAGCAGCCCAGGGCTGGGCAGGGGGATGCTCCGGCCCCTGCACAGCCTGGAACAGCCCCGGCGGCCGCAGCCAGGGATGGACCCCCTTCCCTGACCTTGGGACACCTTTTCTGCATCCTTAAAGCCTCAAGTCCTGCTCACCAGGCAGGGATGGGCTGCAGCCCGCTGGGCACCCCCCCACCGCCCGCAGCCGGAGGGACTGATCAGGCCCTTGCTCCCTGGACCCCCTGAGCCCTCTCCCCTTCCTTCTCTACGAATAACGGAGGAGGAACGAGAGCTCGCCATTCACCTTAAAACCTATTAATCAACAGACACGGAAAACAAACGGAGCTAGAGCTCCGCCTGTCTTTTTTGCCACGTTCTCCTCTTCCCCGTCTCCCCATTGCTTTCCCTTTCTCCTGAAGAAAGATGGGCCCTGAAAGTGCCTTTATGAGCCTAATACAATAAAACAAAAGCAGCACAGAAGAGGGTTTGTCAGCCTTTTCCCCTCCTCCAGGGTGGATGCAGAAGGTCGACAGTGGTCTTGAATTAGCAGGCCCTCCCGGAGTTGCTCCCTGGACTTAGCAAAGGGTGCCATTCAATACCAGTTCATATTAAAAAACAGGTTTATAACTTGTCTCCCTGTATTTTCCAGATGGTGCTATTGCAGTTATGCTGACTATGCCCAGTGAAATGCTAACAGATGTTCCTGAGCTGCTCTGCAGCTCCAAGGATGCTCGTAAGGGAGAGAGTTTATTCTTTTTCTAAAGGTTGATGTCTCCTTGGTTCTGCCTAGGAATGACACACAACCCCCCACCCACCCCAAAACAGAAAACTAAGTTGTAAGAAAAGGCAAATCCCCAAATATAGCTGAAAATTTTGGAATTTTCTTCCATTTCGAGCCAGGGTCACAAACACCCAAAGCAGAGTGCCCGTCAGTAAGCCCCACACTGGCCCCGGGGATCTCCCACATCAGCGGCCGCTCTGGGTGGCATCCCCAAACTTCAGTGAGGAAACTGCAAACCATTCCAGTTAACTGAAAAGACAAAGCCAACCAAACCCACCAGCTGTATATAACTCGGTCCTCATCCCCCTCCCAAGCATAAAAATTCTGTGCCAGGGACGAAGCGTTCCCTGAAAAGGTCGCAGATTTAATTTTACCCAGCTCCGTTTAGCTAGTGCAGTCGCAGTTTATTTTTGTAAGGATGCTTTCACACCTGACTAAGCATTTTCTCCTGAAAACTACTTCCCCTTGCTCCATTATGGCTGATACAGTGGCCTGAGCCCTTTCACAGTTTAATGTAGCTGATTTCTGCCTAAGGTCCTGCCCTAAGCTAACTGCCCATTGTAGCGGGAGACAAGGCCTCCATTGATAATCACAACTCGCCCTGCTAAAAAAAAAAAGGCTCATTTTCTTCTTTCACACAAATGATGACAGGAGCACTGACAACCATGTGCTAGGACAATACCCCCCGCCCCCAGACAGAGCTTGACAAAAAAAAAAAAAAAAAAAAAAAAAAAAAAAAAAAAAAAAAAAACCAAAAACAACCCCCTACTGCCCTCCCCTTAATAAAAAGAATATATATATAATGGGGGACACCACACTTTTGCATCCTTCTGCTTCTTCCCCATCCCTCCCTGACCAATTCCCAGGCCAGCAAGTGCCTACCTGCTCCTGCAAGTACTGCCGGCTTTCCAAAAAAACCAACTAAAGCCCCATGCTCTATTAGCAATCTCTCAGACAAAACAACAAAATCAGCTTCCTGGCTTTAAGTGTCCAGCAATTCATTCAAGAAAATAATAGGTTTTGTTTCGAGGTTTTCCCCCCCCCCC
>VXAK01014707.1:0-13350 GCA_013399435.1 Arenaria interpres
CAATTCTATGATTCTGTGATCTAAGAGAAAGGTTGAAGTAGAGATCTTTACTCAGGGCTAGGACAAGCTGGTATCGGGACTCAGATGAGTTATTCTGTAGTGGAAAGGCCGTGGTTTTAGGAGACGTACTCCTTCAATCTTTAGAAACTTCCAGCGGTCCCCGTAGGACTGGTGTGGGAGAAACGAATGAGGTCTGTGGTGTCGAGGGTAGAATGGCACTGGGAAGCGGATGAGCAATTTTTCGGAAGCGGCAGCACAGATACCACACCGGAATGCCACACTGTCGTCAGAGTTCCCAGAAGAACAAAGATTATATTTAATTAGAAGACGGAGTAAGATATCGTATGTATTTACAGTACTGTGAAAGGGGAAGACAGGATGGGTAGTTTTGCAGTTGTGCTCTTTTGAATTGTTTTTTTTTACTATTTTCACAAATGCTTCCTTTATGAAACAGTCAGTAACTAATCACAGATAACACACAGAGCAAGGGAAGCTCAGCTTTTAAAAAGAAAACAGGTTTATGAATTTTTCTCATTCACTGGTTTGAAAAAGGGTCTTTGTGCTTTGGAATTACATTTAATACTGTAAAAGCCACAAATGAGTATTATATATAATAATTTGGGAGGGGTGAATTAAATATACAGTCATGGGTAGAAAGCTGAAATATTAGCCCTTTGCTTTCTGAGAGAGTGAGGAGAAACTGTGGGAGAAATACGACACGCTTGTTAAACGCTAATCTGTCAGACAAGCCCTTCCCCCTCTCCTCATTGTATAAAGATTCTGAGCTCCAAAGTGGTGTAACTGCATAAATTAATGTTTGCAGCCTGCATAATTGCTTCTGTCATGTCCTAGCTATTCCAGCTCTAGACGTTCATTGTTTCGGTATCTGTGCGTGCGGGCATCCGAACTAAACCTTGCCTTGTAGCACACACGCTGCCTGCGGTTTTTAGCTTGCTTACAATAATGTATCATCTGGAAACATGAAAATTCGTCTTGCTCCGCGTTGATAGTAGCAAATGTTTGCTGAAAGGTAACCGCTTTTGCATTATTAATGTTTTTAACATTAAGTCTTAGGAATCGTGCAATTCTGTTACCAGATTGAAAGCTTTACTTTGCTTTGGTTGTTTTGCCGTTTTCATTCTCAGTCAGTCTTCAACTTTTGACCTCTGCTTACTTAAAATTAAAAAGACTGTTTGCTTTTACTTCTGAGATATGTTGGGTTTTTTTATTCACATAGGAGCCTGCTGTCCACTGTGTGCTGGAATGCTGAGAATCTTGTATGACAAAGACAAGCTGGATACTTTCGCAAAGGTAAAGAGTTTAATCGTGCCTTATGTTAAACGGTACATGGAAAAGTCAAGTGACTGTATACTCCCTCCTGAGGAGTTAACACATAAACCCGATTATTTTTCAGTAGATAGTGTGTGATTTATTTTTTTTCCTTTATACTGTTTGTACTTTCCTTTATTTCTTATTATCAGGTATAGAAATTGAATTACAGTGTAAGGCAAAACAGAATTAGAGTAGGCACAGACAAGTACATTCGGGTTTGCAGTTTAAATGCCTTGTCACACTAAAGACAAATGGTACACGAAATGCATCTATTTCATGGTCGTAATACGGTGGATATTGGTTATTTATGACCTTGTTCTTCTGTCTCACTATCTCCTAATGCAGGTAACTTAGTTCTGATATTGTCTTACGTTTAAATTGGACTGTTTTCCACCCTTGGGGTCACCTAGGTAGTTGTCACTGATTTTGTTGCTCATCGGCTAAGAATGTTGGGTTTTAATTTGACATCTAAGTTAGACACCTGCGTCCTTCACTGCAGCTCTTTGGAAACCTTCAGCGTTAAGCTGAATCTTCTGATGTTGACTGTCTGTCACTGGACACAACACACGAGGCCCAGACTCCCCGTGTGGTGTATGAAAGGGTTGCACTTTATTGACCCCTGCTTTTATGCTTCAGTACGTGGCACAGAGCAGAACGCTTCATTTTTGGCAAGACATCACAACAAAATAGAGCAGTAGGACTATGATGCCTCGTGAAGCAAAACAATTCAGGTTTGCATCTGCACACTATTTTTATTTTTTTTAAAATATCAAGCAGAAAGAGAATTTCCCCCAAACAGTATAAAATTACATTAACCTATTTCTATGTTTAGAAGTAGAGACAGTTAGCTATTGTTGCAAAACCGCAGAAAAAAATTAGCTTGAAGAGGACCCCTGGAGGGCTCTAGCCCAACCCCCTGCTCAAAGCAAGGTTAGAGCAGCTTGGCCAGCTGAGTTTTTAAAACCTGCAGGAGTGGAGATTCCACCAGCCGAACGCCGCTGGGGTCTGTCCAGTTCATCAGTGTGGGCAGGGGGGAGGTGGGGAGTGTGTAAATAAAGGGGGACGATGACTTCTGCTGGCTCTGTTCTTGCTGCTGCAGCCCCAGCGTGTGGTTGGCTTTCATCTCATGGGTGTGCTGCTGATTGATGTTCTGCTGCTTTCCTCTCAGAAATCCTGTGTGTGTGTGCACACGTTGACCAATTTTGCTGAGTAACAGCATCTCTTAGGACAGTGTCTTCCAGTTGTCACCTCTCTGTATCAGGGACACGGTGACCACTGCAGCCTCCCAGTTCATACATTGCAACGTGTGGCTGCAGAGAAGAATGTTTAGGTTTAGTTAGAAGGCAGCTTTCTCGTTAAAGACATTTATTGGACTTGCTCAAGTAGTTATTCAGGGAGTTGGTGATAACTACTCCGCTCTCACCTACTGAGTACCCTAATACCTGCATTCTAGTACTTAGTAGTTGTTTTTTCCTTCTTTTTTCCCCTCTTTTTTTTCTTCCCTTTACCACCACAGTCTTCAAGTTTTCAGAACTCATATATAAATATATGTGTATATATATCTTTACGGTTAAAGTAGGTGACATCAAAACTTTCAAATGCTTAGCAAATACTAGAAATTACAGACGTTTGACTGAAGCTCTGTTGTTTGGAAGCTTCAATGACCAGAAGTCACAAGTAAACTATTTGTGTCGGTGTCCGTACTTTTCAACACATCCAGAAGTGACCCGGAAAAAAGGTGAAAAACCTTTAAGCTGTGGCAGTCTTTACACAGACTGAGCATCTACAATCAAATGATTCCTTGTCAGATACAGACAGCAGAACAGAGATAAGAATTAATTTTAAGAGAAAAGTATATTTACCTGGTAGTTATGTAACGTCACGTGTTCCCATATATACAGACATATATCCCTGTTTTCATAAAGCCATAGCTTTTCATTTCTGGTGGCTCCTGGAACAGGTTCTGTGATGGCAAAGGGGTGACAGCTGGTAGGGCTGCTCTGCCTCTTTGTTTCCCAGCAGGGGAATACAAGCCTGGAATACAAGCAAAAGATAACCATTTACGTGATTTTGAGGTACGTGATACATTTACACACAAACTGTGAAGGTGGAGAATAGCACATATCAAACCCATGGTTCATTTAAGAAGTAAAACATTTTCTCTGCTTCTTCCTTTTGCTTCTTTTATGGTTTGGGGCGGGGGGGGGGGGGGGTTGATGTTGTTTTTTTTTGTTTTCTACTAGAGATTAGAACTGAGAAGTTTAAATGGCTGAAAAAAATTTTTTGGCATGACGTAATGTTATTAAATCTGAAGAAGAGGGATGGCATTTTGAGTAATATCACATCATCCACGAAGTTCTTTGTTTTCTTCTAGGTAACAAATAAAAAGCCCATAACAGTACTTGACATACTTGAAAAGATCCGCCTGCACGTCTCAGTGCCACAGTGTGACGTGTTTGGATACTTAAGCATAGAATCCGAAATTGTGATTCTCATCATTCCCGTGGATCAGAACCCCAAACCACTGCAGGTAGACTCTGTTATTATTTTGTTTACCCAGCATGGATTTGCTTCATTTTTTTATATGTGTACACTTTACTGTTTTCAATATAGCAGTTTTAAAGCCGTGTGTTTTCCCGCGTACTGAGTACACAGGGATTTCTCTAGTGATTCAAATCCAAATAGCTAAAATTATGGATGGTAAAACGTGTCTTGAGACTCCTGCTTTTCTGACAAGAGGCTTTTGAGTGTGGGTAGTTAGAGGAGAGAGCTGAAGGAAGGCCAAGGATAGAACAGTATGAATTAATAAATACAGAACCCTCAACTTTCTATGGCTAAAATAACAGAAAATGCAAATTGATGAAAATAAACACATTACTGAATGACCTTTAAATTTAATATTAATTTTATATTAAATGCACACCTGCCTATGAAATGGTACTCCTTTGCCTCCAGCGGTGTAATGGTTACAAGTAAATTGAAATATATATGATATTAGGCTGAAGCACATCCTACATATTGATACCATGTTAATATATTGTGCGTGTCTTGATGTTAAACAGTAGCTCATAGCAAAGAGGATGTCCCGAGAGCCTCCTGGTTTGGATACTCCTTCCCACCTTACGGTAAAAAGTGCTGAGAGATCCTAAAATGCTGTTACGGCCTTAAAAAGGAAATAACATTTCAATAAGCTGCCCGGCTTCCTGTGTCACAGCAGGTTCACGCTGGCAAACAAGAACCTAACGCTCACAGTACTAAACTCTAAAGGTAAACCAAAAGTGCAGCTCAAAGTTCTCCCAATGTTTTCTGAGGAGCAGTTCAGAGGAACAGGAGCAATGATTTGGCTGTGCATTGCGCATTGCGTTTCTGTTAATTTTATCAATGAACCTGTTACTTCATTTTTACTTCCTGCTTGTTAACCTGTGCAAGACCAGTGAGGATATCTGCTTCCTATTAGAAGGAACATAATTCCTTGCCATTTTATAGCTGTTTCTTGCCTGGCCCTGCTGTCAGCACTTTATAATTGAGTCCCTCTGGAGATGAGGTGCTCTGACTGGTTCATTCTGTCACCTGACACGTTGATGGGACCTGTATGAAAATGAAGGATTTGGCTTTGAAAAGGAAGGGGCGAGAAAACCTGCCCACAACCTCTCTTTTACCTTTTACAATCCAAACAGAATTCAGGCAGGTTCATTTCCTTGTTGTTTATTTTATATCGACGGCTGCTTTCCATTTCCATTTCGTTTCTCCAGTCTAATTTTCCATACTCAGCTTTGCTTCTGGGAGAGGCTAAAGTTATGGCACGGTGTGAGGGGCTCCAATCCCTGCCATAAACTTTGCAAGCTGCGGTATCTAACAGGGTAGTTGTTTCTCAGGCAGAGATATTGTGTGTATTTCACTTTGCCCATGCTATTGGAGCAACCCTGCTATGTCCAACTAACGTCTCCTTCTTGAGCAGAAATAGCCCAAAACGTTACCAGGGCTTAGGAAGCAAGGTGTTGAGCCTCACCAACCTGGTGAGCTCTCACTCCATCTGCAGCAGGGGCTGTCAGACTCTGATTTCAGAGAGTCCTCCTCTGCTCAGGAGAGGCCACCTGAAACCAAGGAGGAGCTGCTCATCTCCCTGGTGACGCCCGTTGCTGAGCTAGAAGTTCCTCAACTTTCCAAGCTTTGGGCATCCAGATACTGAGTTTGTCAAGTCAAGACTTCACCAGAGGCAGCTTCCAAAGCTGTTAAAGGAAACTTAGCACTAAATTGATTCCTGGGTTGCAGGAGAAAGTAAGGTGGGAAAAATGGAATTTTCTAACATGAATTCATAATTATCATCATGTCAGCGGGGGAATGGAAACCTGGGTTTTCTCAGGGTTTCCTATTGCTTCCGTTCTTCTTTTCCTTTACCATAAAATAAATCAAATTTCCCTGATTCAGAAGAAAAATTTTCTCCACTAAGGAGAAAATTCTGATTTTTTTCACTGTTGCAGCCTTCAAGGCAGGATCTTGGTCAATCAGGAAGGAAGACCTCAGTTTTAGAGGTACTTACTTTAGTTACAATTTACCACCAGCTTTTTGGCATCAACATTCAAAACACATCACCCACAATAACTTGTGTGTAGCCTCCTTCCTTCCCTTTTGCTACTGCTTGGAGCTTCCACACTAGTTTTCATAGTACCAAAGTCTATGAGAAGAGCTCCGATATGTTTTCGAAGAAATACCCCCAAAAATGATATAAGTCTTACGTGCTGATGGGAAAAACTGAGGTTTTTCTTTCCTGGATTTTGCTCTCTAGCACCGTTTTCACATTGGCATGGCAGGAAGACTAATAATAACTTCCTCTTTTTCTTTTTTCCTTAGATTGAAGCCTGCAATAAAGAAGCAGAAAAGATAGAGTCACTGATAAATTCAGACAGCCCAACGTTAGCATCCCACGTACCGCTGTCAGCTCTAATTGCATCTCAAGTCCAAGTTTCCTTCAGCATTTCTTCTCCTTGTGTTAAAGTGGTGCCTGTTCTGCACTCCCTCTTCGTCAGCCTTTTATTCACCTTGTCAGGATTAATATATTATATATAAACTGCTTAGACAATACGTGTAAGTATTGAGGGGTTTTATATTGTGAAGGACATTCAGAATTGTTGATCCACTGAACCAGAAAACACAAACTGTAGAAGATCTGACGAACTAATATTTTTCAATGAAGTACTAGAAGTATTTGGAATAATGTGAAAAGACGATTCTTTTGTTCATTACTAGTCAGATGACTGTTTCAGCACAATTAGATTGTTTTCCATTGATCTTGGAAACATAAAAAATACTCTGGAAGGTTCTGACATGATGGATCTATGATTTTTTGCAAGAAGGGATCTTACAGAGTTTTTTTCAGCAATGAACAGAATAGTGGTTTGAGTCTATTGAAGAACGTTAATATGTTATATTATTCAGATGCATTATCAGTGACAACAAAAAGCATGCACATATTTTAAACATCATTTTTGGAAGAAAAAAAAAAAATGCTGCTACTTAATTACCTTACCAAAAATTGAAGAGTTTATTCTCGTGTAAATATGCTTTCATATTTTATTATGAAGAAAACTAACTAGCCCTGAGCCTATTTCAGTAGACGTCTTTACTTGGACTAGTGAAGATTTGCAGGACACGGGGCTCAGCACTTGTAAAATGACAATCAAGCTCTATCCTAGTACCTGACTTCAATGAAGAAATATGTTCTTTTTATAGTTTTGTACATTTCAGAATCTCATATTGGATGCAAAAGTATAAAGAATCTCAGTATCTGTATTTAAGTGCCATTTAAAATATTGCAGTATTTGCATGTTATCTAATGAAATTTATACTTTAAATGTTTATACGAACAGTATGTTTTATTACTTATTGTATTTTATGCACCTGACCTTAGTCTACATGAAGTATTTTATATCAGTATTATGATAGCCAACTTTTGAAGTATATAAAGAAAAACTTATTTTTGCCAAAATGCTGAACTTTGAAAGAAAGCACTGAAAACTTTTTCAACATGTATGTTGTTGTAGCATGTTTGTAGCAATTATTTTCTGCTAAATCTTCTAAATGCAAAAGTATTAAAGCTTTTTATTTTAATAAAACACTTTGTCGTGTGTCCTTGTATATGGATACATGTAATTTTATAGAATTATGCAATAAGGTATATATCTTTCTTTCTCTCTCAAATCAACACTTAAAATCAACTGTGGTTACATACACTGGTGACTCACACAGTTTAGTGTTTCCACATACACTACGTTTCAAGGGGGCTTTTACTAAATCTGTGTCACATGCATGTAAATTAATACTTACAGGTATTAATCTCATGGGCAGGGACACCTCCCACCAGACCAGGTTGCTCCAAGCCCCATCCAGCCTGGCCTTGAACCCCTCCAGGGATGGGGCAGCCACAGCTTCTCTGGGCAACCTGTTCCAGTGTCTCACCACCCTCACAGGAAAGAATTTCTTCCTGATATCTGATCTAAATCTCCCCTCTTTCAGTTTAAAACCGTTACCCCTACAAATAATGCCAGGAAGACTCACACATCATCATCGCAGTCTGGATACAAAGAACTTGTCAAATACCTTGATAATCCATGTTTCTGGAATTTCTTCTGTGGATCCTTTAGAAACTTGGATGGATTTGAAAAGCTCTTTTTGAACTGAAATGGCCTTAGATGATCTCACCAGAAACTGCAAGCAATTCAGCTGGTCTATTGAATTCCTTAATTCTTCCAACTCATTAGCCAGTATCTCTTCAACATGTAGCCTGTTAGCTTGCTTAGCATTTAGCTGGAGCAATCCGATGATTACTAAAATGGAAAGAATTTTAAATGTCTTAAGAAAAATACATATATACGTGCCATGCTGGAAAAATAATTTACAAGTTTAAAAATACATTTTTGTGGAACAGAGTATTCACAGCTCTAAAAAAATAACTATCACTATAGATTTTCTTCAGTGAAAGACAATACTAAAAAAGCTGCCTCAATATTGTAATCTGGAAAAGGCAGAATTTAAGCCCAGAGATTTTTAAATTCACATGTCAGTGTCCAGCACTTGCTAGAAAAAGAGTGAAGGTTTTGGCTGGTTATGTTCAATAGGTACAGAATCAATGAGATTTTGTATCATCATCTAAATTTTTGATGGTTAAGTCCAGCGTCCAAAGTGTAAGGGGCTGAAGTTCCTTTTCCTGGATGAACAAAAGGACTTCAGTATTTTCTGGGTTTTCTCAAGATCTCCGACAACCTCAGAGGAATGAAGAAACCAATTACTTAACGCTTTAGAATTCAAACGAACCAGGAGAAAAGATGGAAGAAACTAAGCCCAGTTTTACTGGAAAGTTACGAAATCTGCACCTAATGGGGACAAATTTAATACAGGTTTCAGATGAGTTTTCCACATAAGCGCTAACGATCCGCCCCCCTCTGCGTGGCAATCTGGGTTAGCTTAGGAAGGAATGGAGACAGCACGAGGACACTTCAAAGCAGCACAAGCCTCTTGGTTGATTTTATAACAGGGCTCAGCCGAAACATTCACAAAACATTACTTTTGTGTCCGCTGAAAAGCAGAGTTAAGGTCAGGAACTGGCTGGGGAGAGATGCTTCGGTTCTGCTTCAGTTCGTTTAGTTTGGCCCTTCCCAGCAGGGGGGACAGCGATGCCCCCTCGTTTGCACACCCCCAGCAGTGGATCAACCACAGGGGAACATACCTGAGCAAACAAGAGCGAGGGATTCCGGGCTCATGCTTCCTGATGAGTTTTGAGTCCAACAGGAGCCAGGATCTCTGAAGGTAATAGTTCTGCAAGAGGGCATGAAATCAGCACTTACAGAATCATAGAATGGTTAGAGCTGGAAGGGACCTTAAAGATCATCTAGTTCCAACCCCCCTGTTATGGGCAGGGACACCTCCCACTAGTGCAGGTTGCATGTACGAACCCTGATTGAAAGGTAAAGTGTTATTTATCCATCCTTCCTGAGTTTTATGACACTTTTTCAGGTCTTTCTTTCATGCACAACAAAGTATATTTCAAAACTTTTCAACGCAACCACTATTTCTAGGAAGCCCTGGGACCATTTACACGTTTCCTGCCTTAGACCACCTTTTTTGCAATATATGCATTAAAGCCTTTAGAATAACTTTAAATACTTTACAGAATCACAGAATGATACAGGGTTGGAAGGGACCTCTGGAGATCATCTCATCCAACCCCCTGCCAAAGCAGGTCCACCCAGAGCAGCTTGCACAGGAACGTGTCCAGGCGGGTTTGGAATGTCTCCAGAGAAGGAGACTCCACCACCTCTCTGGGCAGCCACCCTTTAAGTATTTATAGGCGTTGATCAGATCCCCCCTCAGCCTTCTCTTCTCCAGACTAGAAAGACCCAAGTCCCTCAGCCTTTCATTGCCTTACACTGATACAGGTTTTATTTAAATCATGAACGATAAAATAGACCTCTGCCAGCATTACCTAGCAACAGCTTTTATGATCAATAAGTTCTTTAGCTTTTACTTGGACTCTCCACTGTTATTAGAAGGAAGGGAAAAACAACCAAACCTTTACATTAGTCCATTATTCTCAAACTACTGGCTGCTGTTATTTAGAAATAGATGTGTGTATTTTAAGTACATCTAGTTTTAGCACATCGCTGCTACACAATCCCGTGCACCCCCCATTCTGCATTCTTCTAAAAGAGCAAAGCTATGGTCAAAAAAATTCATTCTAGACATTTTGAAGGAGACTTACCCAAAGGGCAACAGTCAAATGTTGAAAAAGTTAAACGTTCCTATAAAAGGGTGGGGTTTTCCTTATGATTCCTAGGACATAAAAGAGGATAAAAAAATTAAAGGATAGCCTTTCCCAAGGATGCAAGAACTCCTCAAATAATGCAGTAACCTTACCATGAGGTATGTAAAGGTTGTTAACTGTGAATTTTTCCTTAAACGGTCACAACTGTGCTCTTCAACATATATTTAAGAGCACAGTTCTGATTATTATATACAGGCATATATATCTATGAACCTATAAATGACTTTCCAGTCTGTTTTATTAACAGGTACCTGTTAACGAGATCTCAGTCCATTCCTAAAACGGAATAAATCTATTCTTCCCCGAAAGTATTCTCTGATTTGCTTACCTCAAAGCCCCTTTCTGCTTCCGTTGGCCAGGTCCAGTGAGGAGAGTAACCTGAGCCAAAGGGTGTTGATGGTTCCGTAACTCTGACGGTCCTTAACAATCCCAGAGATTCTCGCTGCAAAGAGCCACCCCTGCGTTTTGGCAAACGCTTTGTGTTGTATTTGGCAAGTTGTCTCCGTTTGCTTCTTCGTGCTTGGAGCTCAGCATCAGCTGCGACACATCCAAAGGCTTTCCATCTGTTTTTTTCAGTTCTGATTCTCCTCCTAAACCAGCATTCTTCTCAAGCACTTCCGATTAATCCTAGAGGATCAAATTAAATAATTAGCAGGTTAGGATGCACAGCAGAACCAGAGGGTTCTTTGCAGAGCCTTCTCACCAGTGCTGGCGCGGTGGGTTTCAAATGGAAGCCTGGCTCTTCAACTCGGTGACCTACAATTCTGCTCCTTCGCTGACAGCGGAGTGAGTGGATGAGTTGTTGCCACTGTTTGGTGTATAAATTTACTTTTTAATCAATTTTTGAACAGCAGCAGGAGTAACGTTAGTAAATATATATAAGGATATATTCACATGCACATCTATACATGCATACACAAATATATACACACAAATATACACATGTATGTGTGTAAATGTATTTATCTCACCCTGTGTCAGAGTCTGCATCAGCCTTTTCAGGAAGAGCACACTTGGCCATTGTGGAGAACTTAGTGATTCATTTTAGCAAAGAATCTGAATTCTGAGAGTTAATACTTTTAACTTTGGATTTCTTTGATTGCAAGCGGCAATCAAAGGTGCAGGATGAAACTGTTTGATGTTGTGTCATTTACACACAGCCCTGCCCGGCTATACGTGTGCGAGGATAGAAGGATGTCTCTGGATTGTTGCATTCCAAAACGCGCCCCATCGGCAGCGGTTGATTTTCCTCTGGGGGAGCACCACTCTGGTTCCTCCTGGTCAGGGCACCAGGAGCGGCTCCCGAGTTAGTCATCGACGTTTATCCACCACCGACCACCAGCAGAAGGTTCAGTTCCTCTGGCAGGAGAAAGCGAGTTGCAATATTTACAGCCACTAATGGCTTGCAGAAGCCGAGCTGTGGCCAGCCAGGCTGTGGCCGTGGCGCCGTTAGCCACAGCTGTGTGTGCTGCCACCAGCTCATCCGGGCGCTGAACTCACCTGGATCATCCCGACCAGCACCGATCGCATGTTCCCGACTTGGCCGGAACACCAGACCCGCTGGGCAGCCATGGATGGGGTTTTTATGCTGGAAAACAAATGCTGTCACAAACACATTTTTCTCTGTGCGTGTGCTAAATCTGTCAGGTTGTGCATTTTGCGTTTTTAAATCAGACTGGAAGTGGCAACCTAAACTTTGGAGCAGCAGCTCATGGCTTTTCCTGTGTTCTCCTAAGTGCTGCTCAGACCTCTAATGCTGGACTCGCCATGTCCCTGAAGCCCAGCTGACTCAAGACCCAAAGATGAATCAAAGAAGATGCAAGAAATGCAAAAACACATGCGCATGAAGACAAAGTAACTTACATTTTACTTACATTTAGGGCTACAAAGATGATGAGGGGCCTGGAGCAAGAAAGGCTGAGGGACTTGGGTCTTTTAGTCTGGAGAAGAGAAGGCTGAGGGGGGATCTGATCAACACCTATAAATACTTAAAGGGTGAGTGTCAAGAAGATGGGGCTGGTCTTTTTTCAGTGGTGCCCAGTGACAGGACAAGAGGAAATGGGCACAACCTGGAACACAAGAAGTTCCACCTAAACATGAGGAGGAACTTCTTCCCTTTGAGGGTGGCAAAACCCTGGAAGAGGCTGCCCAGGGAGGTGGTGGAGTCTCCTTCTCTGGAGACATTCCAAACCCGCCTGGACACGTTCCTGTGCAACCTGCTCCGGGTGGACCTGCTTTGGCAGGGGGGTCGGACTAGATGATCTCCAGAGGTCCCTTCCAACCCCATGTCACTCTGTGCTTCTGTGATTACAGAGCACTTGAAAATTCCAAACAATCTTTGGCTGCATGGTTTTTGTGGCAATTCAGAAAAACCCGTTGTTTAAAAACAGAAATTAGGTTTTGATCTCCTCTCAGGCAGAGCGCACTCCTCTGATGACAACACAACTGTGTGCGTCCCATTGCTTTGTCTTACATGAGCTGCCTGATGTTACAGTCCGAATCATGGACATCCCTGTCTCATTGGGTGCACAGCACCAGGTGTAGAAATGTTTTATTTCCACAGCAGCTCTTTTCCTGTGTCCCATTCAATTAATTTGAAAATTGCAGAATATTTAATTAAATGTAAAATACCCCTCTTACCTCCAAGCTGCAAGGCGAGCTCGTGTGTTGGCATCACGAGCGCGTCTGTGGCTGCGTGGCACGGCACATTCTCCTGATGAATCCCACGTTGCAAGTCACAAGCTAAGTTTTCCAAGTCTCGGGGTTTTTCAGTTAGGATTTTTTTTTTTTTTTCTTTTTCTCCAAACAGAACAATTGCTGTGGTTTCACAACTTTCCATTTGAATTCTGAGGCCAGATGTAAACTTCCCCTGCTTATGATTAAAAAAAAAAAAAGGAATTCAGTAACAGACACCCACTTCTTCTGCGCAGTACGATGTTTGCCCTCATTATTTTACAGCTAATGACCATCATGGTATTAACAGGGCATATAGAGCTGTGACCCTGTCTAGACACCCCGACCAGAAAGTCACCCACGTTCAGCTCTTCAGTCAAAGCCAGTGAAATTATGGTCTCCAATCATACCATGAAATGTGTTAATTATGAAACATTGCCTTTCTAGCTTTAGAAGGCTGCAACAGGAGAAACCGTACAGGCAGAAAGAGTCAGTGGCATGAAACTGGGCCCCTCACCACAAAAAAA
>VXAK01014708.1:0-66802 GCA_013399435.1 Arenaria interpres
AAATAACATATTACTTATTCATTGTGGTGCTTCACATTAAACACTCCATCCTGTTAGAAATTTTTCCATCCTCTAAGTGATTTTAAAGTCCTTTTTAGCCACTCCTTTCTTTTTTTATACCAGTTCAGGTGATTAACATAAAAAGTCCTCTAAGATCAGAGCCCAATCTAATTTTAACCCGTCATTTTACAGAATTTGGCCTTTGCAGCAGGTTTACGTAAGTCATCATATCCAAGAAAGGCAATATTAGTGTTTCCCCCACAGGTGTTTAAAAAACACTGGGTTAAAAAACCTCGTCAGAGGGCACCTACATCACAGACTTTTACCTTACTTGAAAGCGTGACATTTTTATGATATGTCTACATCTATTGTGCACAAGCCTCAATCTTGATGAGACTAAAAATTAAATAAGCAGAGCTACTTAAAAGAAATGTGGGCCATAGCTAAAATAACTTCAAATAGATCAGATTGCTAATTTTCAAAATATTTGGGTTGTAGGGCAGAGAGCGTAGGTAGAAGTTATAGTGGTTAGGTGCCACTGTAGGCGCAATTTTGCTGCTAGAAGTTGCTATTAAGCGGTAGTTTCCTCCCATGCCTATAAAAACAACTGACATATAACCTGTTTTTGAGTATACAAGAAGGACTATGATTTTTAAAAAATGCCAGAGATACAAGCAATCCTACATCAAATAAGAAAAGCAAACCTTTGCCTCCTTTCCCCTTTTCTTCCCACTTGAGGGTCCTTCACCATTTTTAATTTTTTCACTCTTTTTCACAGTCTCACATTCCTGTCGCTTTCCAGGAGGTACAACGCCAAAGAATTTCCGGATATCCTAGTAAAAGGGAAAACAGACGTATAAATTTTTAAGCACAGATAGCTCTTAGAAGTTTCACACTACAAAACAGCAATACACTTAAATTACTTTCTCAGTAGCTCCTCTGTTACAGTATTTGTAACATAGCTGCTCAGACACTGCACCAGTTTTCTCTTGTCTTCGAATCATGAAAAAAAGTTTATTTCTCCCTTAGCTGGATACCTTCAGCAATGCACACTTCAGAACAAACTTCCACCAGCAATAAAACACAGCGACTTAAGACAGATGTATAATTAGGATTCTTTTTTACCCAATTAACCATCACAAACCTAGCCCAGAGTATTTCTGTAGTTAAAATTATTAACTCAGCTANGGTCTATTCTGTAACCTCATTATCTGACCACAGTAGAACCATAAAAAGCTCTCTAAATATATAAAATCATCAGCTGAAGCTTCAGTTTTAAAAAAGCACCATTGTACCAACAAATCCAAATCTAACTCATGCTGAAAAAACTAGCATTTCAGTTTTATTAAAAAGACATTGAAAAAACATGTACCTTTTTGGTGTCACTACCTCCAGGGGCAGCAGCCATTTTAGAGAAAGAAAATACCTCATATGGCCCAAATATATAGCAGGTGGAGGGTGTGGCTCCTACCCAGCTGATAGTTATTCCCAATCATAGACCTCATCAGGGTTCTTTCTGATTGTTATAGGGGACTACAAGTAAAGTAGTAAATTCTTAAGAAATCTCCCTAGAAGTCTGATGGACAAGAAAGGGTGTTCAGGCTCCTTTTCTTCTACCACTCAGTTCCCTGGCAGTTTGGATATGGATTATCAGAGCCTATAGGGCTTAAAATCAATGGAATATGTAATTTGAAAGCACGCACAAAATACGGGACACATATAGATTTAGTTAGTATATGTAGCTTAAAACAACTTTCTAGAATCGGATGCCTGTAAAAATTCAGACTCTTTATGTGTTACCTGCAGATAATAATATAGATTCAGCAAACAGACAATGGCAGACTGGGAAGCATTCTTCCTCAGTGAGAGTTCACACATTTCCATCTATGGAATTCATGCCTCAAGGCATCAATTCTCAACACTGCCATTTTACATGTACTCCTACAACATAAACGCAGTACTACATAAGCTCTGAAATGTTGCCTGCCAAAACCTATAGCTCACAGGTTTGAAGACAGTATCTATTTTAAAAGTCTTGAAGTAGATTTGGGGACTCAATCACTCACTCAATCATTATTACTGACTTCTTTTTAGGCTTAAGGTAACATAGGCAACGGAAAAATTGATTTCAAGTCTCAACAGATCTTTTATGTAATAAAATAATTTACATGCTTAGTACAACACTGCAAAATAAAGTGACTTCAAAGTTTTGTTTTCATTTTTTATAGTTGTTACTTTTAGACTTAAAATATTTGGAGAATAATTAATTTTAGATCAATAATGACACCTCAATCTAGTATTTAAAGTAAAAACTGTTAACTAGTAAATGAGCTGCTCTGTAAACGCTGCATGCAATAATATTAGATTATGTTTTTAAGGGACATATAAAAGGAAGTGCCATCATCTGCTTCATGAAATACAAACTTAATAAAGAAAATATATGAAATTGACCTGTCTGCCCCAGGTTCTTCCACTATTTTAATATCACAGTTCCTGAACTGCTAAGGCCCAAATTGTAACATGTAAATTATTATTTTCTGCCTCATCAGTTCTCATGAGATATCAAGTTAACTCTCCATAAATACTTTTAATTCACAAAAGGAATGCCACAGCTATAAGCCCTGCTATGTTTAACGTGTTACAAAGAAGACCTGAACTGCCACTTCAAACTTTTAAAAAATAGTATCTACCCAGGGTCAGATTAACAAGCTATTTTCCCCTAAATCACTTCATAAACAACTAAAATAAATGGCTGACAGTCAACTGCTACTCTCTTTTATAATGCAGGTAGCATTTCATTAGATTAACAGGTCAAATGAGAATAAACAATTTATTTTTTTTTAGAATCATAGAATCATAGAATTGACCAGGCCAGAAGGGACCTCCAAAGGTCAGCTAGTCCGACCTCCCTGCAGTCAGCAGGGACACCCCCAACTACACCAGGTTGCCCAGGGCCTCATCGAGCCTCACCCTCAATATCTCCAGGGAAGGGGCCTCAACCACCTCCCTGGACAACCTGTTCCAGTGCTCCACCACCCTCACAGTAAAGAACTTTCTCCTAATCTCCAATCTAAACCTGCTCCCCTCCAGCTTAAAGCCATTGCCCCTCGTCCTGTCACTGCAGGCCTTTGTAAACAGGCTCTCCCCAGCCTTCCTGTAGGCCCCCCTCAGGTACTGGAAGGCTGCTATTAGGTCTCCCTGGAGCTTCCTCTTCTTTAGGCTGAACAACCCCAGCTCCCTCAGCCTGTCCTCGTAGCAGAGGTGCTCCACCCCCCACCCGATCATCCTCGTGGCCCTCCTCTGGACCTGCTCCATCAGGTCCATGTCCTTTCTATATTGAGGGCTCCAGACCTGCACACAATACTCCAGGTGAGGTCTCACCAAAGCAGAGTAAAGTGGAAGAATCACCTCTCTGGACCTGCTAGCAATGCATCTTTTGATGCAGCCCAGGATGCGATTGGCCTTCTGGGCTGCAACTGCGCACTGCCTGCTCATGTCCAGCTTCTCGTCCACCAGCACCCCCAAGTCCCTTTCCTCAGGGCTGCTTTCCAATACCTCACCCCCTAGTCTGTCCTGATGGTGAGGATTGTTCCGGCCCAGGTGCAGAACTTTGCATTTGCTCTTGTTGAACCTCATGAGGTTCACCTGGGCCCACCTCTCCAGCCTGTCCAGGTCCTTCTGGATGACATTACATCCCTCTGGTGTATCGACAACACCACACAGCTTGGTGTTGTCTGAAAACTTGCTGACAGTGCCTTTAATCCCCCTGTCTATATCATTGATAAAAACGTTAAACAGTATCAGTCCCAGCACGGACCCTTGAGGGACACCACTTGTGACTGCTCTCCATCTGGACTTTGAGCCATTGAGTACTCCCCTCTGGATGCGACCGTCCAGCCAGTTCCTTATCCACTGAACAGTCCACCCATCAAATCCGTACCCCTCCAATTTGGCGAGCAGGATGTTGTGGGGGACCGTGTCAAAGGCCTTACAGAAGTCCAGATAGATCATATCCATAGGTCGTCCCTTATCTACTGACCTAGTCACTTTACCATAGAAGGCCACTAGGTTAGTCAGGCAGGACCTGCCCCTAGTAAAGCCATGTTGGCTGTCCTGAATCACCTCCCTGTCCTTTATTTTTATTCAAAGCAGCATCTTCTATCTGTTTATTAAGAAAGCATTATCCACACAAATACTATTTTTACTTCGAGAGTACTGTGATGATACAGCAGCTACATATTCCAAAACTGCCTCCCTACACAATTGATTCTATTTCCTTAACAAACTGCGCTTCAGTCCTCAAGGCAGCTTTTTCCTTTTCTTTTATTGTTACATGCCTGTATTGAGTTTTTCAGAAAATACTGTGAATGCCAAAGCACACAAGCCACCTAGAGGTTTCTGAATAAAAGTTTGTATTTGGGCAGTAAATTTTAATTTCCCCTAGTGACCACCTACTTCTGAGTGACTAAATAACACAGCCCTAAGCTACGAAGGAAAACAGACATGTATGTACAACCTTCTTCAGACTTATAAATCCTCCTTCAGCTATCCTGCTCTTTGGAAGATCCTATCCCAGATAGGATCACTTGCCTCCATTCTGGGCTTATCTATTTAACATACTCTAACTGACCACCTTATTGGAATATCATGCCATGCGTATATACGAGTTCACCAGGTGGCAAAACTGTGCACGTTCAGCTTTCCTCTGAGCTCATTCAAATGAGGAAAGGCATGTACCAATGTAACTGGCAAGTTTCCTTCCAGTACATTCCCCAAAAAACCACAGGAGTCCTCAGCCGTGGGTTATCCTGGAGATGGCTATCCCAGGAGGTGCCCTTGCCCAGAACGCTAAAATTAAAGAGGTGAGGCTGTACTAGTGTGAATCCCCAGGGTGATGTGTAACTTCGAGCAGCTCCACAAGAGGTGGAACTATGTAAGAATTTCTCATTGCTCTCGCTAAATTAGGGGAGGAACTGATGCATAGCATCTGAACAGCCCAAAAAGCTGTGTTCAGGTGCACTGGTTGCTGCTGAGCTGTCTTAGTAACCGTATGATCTCAGTAACGGCTGTGCCATCCAGTTCTTGCCAGCTTTGACTACTGCTTCAATTCCTCCATCTTATGCAGTAATAGTAGACCATAACAATTAATCCTGTCAGGTTGCAAGTTTTCTTTTGAAAGATTTGTATCTGTCTGTTTTACTGAGGAGAAATAACAGGAATAGAAACTGAACCTGATTTGCTAGGTAGTACAAAGACTGGCGACTCAAAAAGTTTGTCAAGACCTTAGTAAACACCCAGTTCAAAAAAGTCAGTTATAAAATTCATAAACTCTCCATATTGTTTTTTTCCTGTGTTTCAAAAGCATCCTAAACCAAAGATCAACTACTCCAGCACTTTGATGATAGAACCATCCCAACCAAACCATAATAGGCCCAGTGTTTTTACAAGACTAGAGTCCAGTAAGGCAAAATATTTTCCGAAATAACATCATATATTCAGTTTTAAATATATGCACCTCAAATTACATACTGGGATAGAAAACTGAATTCCACCAACCTAGCTCAATGATTGCAATACAAAGTAATGCACCTTATTTCAAGTATTCTGAAGTGTTGGGCCCTGCATCAAAACATTCCTATTTACAGTCTGCCTATTTCAGTGCAAGCTTTGTGCAAACATCAGCTCTGACATCCAGAAAAATTGCACTAACTAAAATCAAATTTATAGCATCACTTCAGTGAAACCAGTCATACCTGCCTGGATAACTGTATTTAATGTTTACTAATAGTGGCAACTGAAGCACAGGTAATATACAGTATTTTTTGAGCAGGATCCCAGTTCTAAGTCCACACCAGCTGATGCTACAGCTCTGGCTGTGTGAGTGACTCTCTCAGCTAGAGGCAGCTCAAGTAGCCCCTACTCCCAGTCATTCATTCCCTGGGTTATACCAGGATAGCTCTCTCTGCTTGGGAACCCGGGTAAAAAAATACATCCCTTCTAAGGCAGATCAGTTAATTGTGTAACTCTACACACACCAGTTCAGTACAGCTGAGAAGATGCTGCAGAACCAACCCAAGGGGGGCTACATGACAAACAAGTCTGTTTGCAAGGGTATGATATTGAATTCCAACACACTGTCATTACACACACAAACCTGGCTACAGGGTTAGTAACATGACTGTACTTTCACCTCTGTCTCTGCAGCTGCAGCAGTGATGGCTGTTCAGCCTCTTCAGCACTGAAAAGGGAATGGGCCCAAAACGGTGGCTGTCTCCCTTCCTTCTGTCACACTGCCAGATGTTGCAAGATGTGTGACATTCAGTACGACGCTACATAGGGGCAGAAAGCCTTTGTCCCAGGAAGGTGGGGAAAGGAGGAAGCAAGTCTTCCAGTAAGGCCAGTTTTCTGAGGAGGTGGTGGCAGTGAACAGGAGAGGCAGACTTGTCCTCATACATCAATTTAAAGCCATCAGCCACCCCCAACATACTATGAAAATATCACAGTTTAAGAGCTTCAGGTTTCTTAGTGCTGGCAGTCCTCTGTCAGTGCCTTGAAAGACTCAAGACTATATTGACCATCATCGCTGAGCATCAGGTGTAAGATACAAACCAAGCTGGAGAGTCCAAAACCAAAGTTGAACCTAACTGGCTTTGAATGGGGTTTGTAGTTAAGCCAGTAAAACATATGCAAGAGACTCCACCTGAGCAGAAGCAATTTCACCTGGGCAGAGGGGAAGAGGGGACACCACCTTGTAATGGCTGCAGCAGTGAGCAGCACCCATACGCATGAACATGTATGGATATACATTTACAAACTCTTTACACCCTATTTAGGCTTGCTTCCTTCGTTATTTACAATCAAGTGTCTACTTCCAAGCTTTTAAGTTGGAGGGGCTTTTTTCCCCACTTAAAACTGGTTTTCTGCAAATACTGCACACTGGGCCGATTCGGCAGCAGGAACACCCTCGCCGTGTGTTCTTACTGAAATCAAAGGCAGAGCTACAACTTCGGCAGGCTGCCTTCAGAGAGAGAGGTTGGCCCGANACAAGCCCCCGGTCCGCCCCTGATCCACCGCCCGTTCTCAGGAGGGCGGCAAGAGCGGCCTCAGACCCTTCCCCCTCGGGGCAAGGCCACAACCGCGGGCCCTTTCCTCGGCCGGGGGTTTATTTCCCTGGCACGCCGGGGGAGCCGGGCCTCGGCGGCCCCTCAGAGCGGCGGGAAGCGCGGGGGGGACGCCTCTCCCCCGCCGCCTCACGCCGCTCCCGCCCCGGCCCCCCTCAGGGCCCGGGCCCCAACGGCCGTGGGACTGCGGGACGCTTCCTCCCCTTCCTCCCTCCCTCCCCCCGGGGGAAGAACCGCGTTGCGTTCCGTTGCGTTGCGGCGCGCTCACCATGGCGGCGGTTTATCTGGCCTAGCGGGACGCCTCCATGCCACCCGCCCCCCCGCCTTCGCGCCAACTCCGGCAGGGCGGCGCGCGGCGCTGACGTCACAGCCGCGACGGGCGGGGCGGTGGCCGCTGGGGGCCGGCCGTTGAGCGGCGGCCTCGTCCCTCCTTGTGTCCTGTGTCTTCCCCCCGCCCTCCTTCAGGCGTCAGGGGCCGTCCCCGCCCTGCAGCGGGGGTTTAACCGCCTCTAACCGCTCCGCTGGACCTTGGCGGAGAGCCCCGGGCTGCTGAGGGAAGGAATGTCTCCCCCCGAAATGGGGAATAGGTGCGGCCCGCGTCACCGCTGGCAGCCTCACCCGTTCTGACAGAACCGCTGAACGGTGCCGGGCCTCCGTCAGCTTGATCGCTTCTTAGTGCACTGGGGCCGGCGAGGCATCCTATGAGCAGGCAGCTCATACGCAGGCAGCAGTGCAGGCCCCGTCAGTCAGGTCTGAATCAGCGCAGCAGGTAACATAAGTTCCTGTAATAAACCTGCGTTCCTCCCTTATTTCTTCATCCCTGGTTGAGCAGGAATCATCAGGCTTTGATGACAGTATCTTCTCCCACACATCAAGGCTTAGGGAAGCTCGCAGGCTTCTTCTGAGGAGTCCCAAGAGACACTGGGGAGTTACACTCTTCACCCACTGACTGTTTCATTTCTAACCAATTTATAATCAAATTTTGTGTGTTTTCTTCCATTTTTGACCCCTGTATTTGCTGAACACTGGAAGGGAATAAACTTGGGTAAACCAAAAAAAACCCACAATCAGACAGTTCCCCTCATGATAATTACTTGTCTGATGTTTAAATTCTGCCAACCTACCAAGTCTTATGTTATTGCTAGTCTTGGAAAAGAAGGGAGGGGACAAACAGAATTTGTGACATTCAAAGTATTGCCACTGATTCAGAAAACCACTCAAAAAAAAAAGAGGCAGGAGAGCACAAGCTCAAATTGAACTGTCTCAAAGTGCAGTTTCCAGTGCTATCATTTTATACCTTCAGTGTTGGCTTCATTTCCTTTCTCTTTTTTTTTTCTTTTTTCAAAGAACAAGAGACTGGCTATTTGGCAGCATGGTCAAACTCCAGCAAAGATGATTACGTAGAGATAAAAGCCAGATCTTTTTATCCGATCTGAGAAAACATGAAAGTTAATGATACCTATTACCATTCCTGTTTAGTTCTTTAAACTGTACTTTAAGTAATCATAAGACCCTCTTTGCATAGAATATGCTGCTGTTTGTTTATGAATGCACACACTCAAGTGGACTCATATTTTCGACGTTAGCATAGCTTGTGAATTTGGATTTCTGTATAAGGAACGCACGAGGTAGCGAGCAAGCAAATGCAGACCCACAGCACAGGCTGTGCTTTTCAGCCTGTTTGCAAGGTATTCCATATGCACTCCACTATAATGGCTGTGCAAACAAAGCCGCTATCTCTTTAGAAAAACATCTCCAGTGATATGTTTGCAGTTACATATTTAATTCTATTATGTAATTTTTAAAGCTGTGCGTATTCCTGATACCAGAACTAAGGAGTAGTTAAAATGGCTGACGTTTGTAAGAGCCAGACAAACTGTTTAAATAATGCTAAAAGAATTATTGCAGGTGGTTATCTCTATTTGTAGTTGATAAAGCTACCTAGAATAACATGCAGCAGAGCAGTATCTGCCTGTGGGCTTGTGACATGTGCATGTTTCTTAGAAGGTAACAGTTTAACCCTTTAGGAAGAGATCAGACTTGGGTATGGGGGGGAGACAAAGGATACCCCTGTTTCTACATGCATGGCTATGAAAACACTGGAAGTGGGAAAAACTGTGCTCTGCCACAGGAAACAAAAATGAATACCTATGGTACTGTGATGTGCTTTGCAAGATAAAATGAAGGCAGTAACCCTCTGGAGTCTATAACTGAACAGGGCTCATATTTTAAACACATATTACCTAACTAAAAGTACAGCTTTTTAAAAAGCAGCTAGAGTACTCTCAGTATCATCACTCTATTCACAACTAAGACAAATAATTTAATATTTTGCTTACTTAAGTCTCTAGTAAAGAAAATCAAATTTGTGTCACATTGTAGAAAACGGAATTAGCATTTTGTTGCAGACCAAAAATTCCAAAAATTCTTTGTCAATCTGTGGTCTGGTTTCTATTTACATTGGGCTTTCTGTAGTATCCATCACAATTATGTGTCTTTAGAAAGACTTGATCCCATCTCAAACAGTTTTTGCTGCATAAGGAAAAGGTATGAGGTAAAGAATAAGTGTTTGATTTGCATCACACTGTTGAGGGCAGTTATGTAAGTTGTGCTTTTTTGAGCACCTATCACTAGCGGATCTGAGCAGCTGATATTAATGTAAACATCACACTTTTTCTGAATGAACTTTTTCTTTAGGTCTTTTCTCTCTCTCCATTTGCATATCTAGGCAAAATTAATGTGTCTTAATTCAGATACTCAGCCTAACCTTGCAGACATTCAAAGCTCTACTGCTTTCGTCCAATGTGTTGGCATTTCTGTGGATCAAACCCCAGGTTTTCAAGCCGAGCTGCTAAAGCAAGGATCGATGGTCAAGTGAAAAGTTGGTTTCATAATTTGAGTCACTTGCTTTGGCAGAGGCAAGAATAAAAAGTGAAGTTGATAGCTAAGAACTGAACTGCATAAACAATTGGCTTCCCAACTACTGTGACGGTAATGGCAAGTACCTTGGAGACCACAGCCTCTCCCACCCTTGCTTCATTCTGAAACCACATTCATTAAGTGCACGGCCGGAGGCAGGAGGACATCCCACTGGGTAGCATCATACTGGAGTCCACTTATAGCACTGGGGTTGGACCTGTACCGACTCTGCTGCTTGAGCTAGTAGAATAATTAATCCCTTCCTCTTCCCCTCCCTTTGCACCCTCGCTTCTCAACAGTCCCTGATCACATCTCACTCGTCTGTGCTGTTTTGCAAATTAACAGTCACAGTGTGTCCTTTCCCCACGTCTGCTCAGCTAATCAAAACCTCCTTCCAAATTCAAGTCACTATATGACTCATCAGTTGAATTGTTTCCTCTTTATCAGGTAACATTAGAGCCCAACCAGTTAAGTATGACCAGCCAGTAAGAGACTGGGTTCAGAGTCTTGTACTTTTTTTAGACCTTGATTACAGCATGCTGCCCGTCATACCAGTAATAAGGAAAGAAATCCAGTTTGTAACTTTGTCCAGATCAAGCATCTGGGAGCACAAGCATGTGCTGCACCTTTCACATCTCAGGCAGATGTAACACATCATCTGCAGTAAGATGCCAGTGGTACTAACTCTGCTGTAGCTGGTGGGGAGAAATCTGTTGTCTTTACCTTGTCAATACATAGCCGTGGTGTTACAGAGCTGTCATGGGTGCTTTGAACTCAGACATCTGGTAATCACAGTAACCAACTGCTTTAGAAGTATAGCGGCATCCTTAATGACTTGTTTTGGGGTTTTGTTTTATAAAATATGATACATAAAATCACAGCTTTTAAATGTTAAAATAGAGGGATTATGTTCATGCAATAACTATCCCAATTACCATCTCAAAATGCTATTCCACAGAATAAAAAAGGAACATTAATATATATTGCAGACCAACTTGGTTCAGTCCATACCTACACCTCTCTTTCCTAAACTGCCTTTGGTAGAATCTTTACTGAGAAGTGTGGATCAGTTACTCCGGGTACTTGAGGGAGCGCGGGGTTTGTTATGTTGGGCAGACTCATTTTAGATGGATGGCTGCCCCACCAGCAGATATCTGCAGTGCAGAAGATGCAGAAGATGATAGAATTATAGAATGGTTTGTGTTGGAAGGGACCTTTAAAGGCCATCTAGTCCAACCTCGCATGCAATGAGCAGGGACATCTTCAACTAGATCAGGTTGCTCAGAGCTCCATCTGACCTGATTTGGAATGTTTCCAGGGATGGGGCATCCACCACCTGTTGGTGGGAAGCTTCCTCTTAATCTGTGGTGAAACTGTTTCTTGTAAAGGCACTACAGAGAAATTCTGGAAACATGCATTGAGGCAGATGTTTTGTTGTTTATCATAAATGCATAAAATGGCTTCCATCTTCCATTGTTTTAATCAGCTTTATTGTTATTTAAAGGTATGTTCGAATGGCATTATGGAATGCTGGCTAAAGACACTCGGGCAACCTGAAGACAGGTCCTCGTAGGTAGCAGGAGCAGTGAAGCAGCAGTAGTGCAGCAGTCCACCTGGAGTTTCATGTCCTACATGCCAGCAGGGCTAATTCATCCAAGCAGAGTGCTACACTTAGGTGGTAAGTTGTTCCCGTGTTCAGATTTCAGTGCATTTATTTCTTGCACGTGAAGGTACTTCACATTGTTATCATGTTCCATGAATCTCTTCAGCAGCTGTCATCTAAGTGTGGTACTTTATACTACTGTACCTCAAGAAAAGCAAAAATGGCAGGAATCAGTCTGACTGTATTTGGTAAATTTACTGTATCTCAACACATGTAGTTTTGCTGTAATTTGAAATAAGTTAAAAGATGAAATTATGTTGTGTAACTACTCTGTAAGATATTTGCCCTACTGATGCCCCAGCTGTGTATATATTAAGATTGTTAAATTAATCAATACTGAAATAGCATCTTTCAGGGCTAATTAGCTTTACTAATTGTTTTCTTGCAAGAAATCCAGGGAAATTGCATTAAAGACTGGAACAGACCCCTGTTAATTCTGTACTGCTGCTGTACAGCAGACCTTTTTGTAGGACAGAAAAACAGTTTGATGCATTTGAAAGAAATATTGACTTGCTTTGCTTGCTTTGTGTTTTTATGTAAAATCAGTGGGATTTGCATGTCTCTCTCCTCTGCGACAAAATTTCCCATGGGTCCAGGGAAAATTTTTCAGAAGCAGGATGTTTGAGCAGGGCAGGACTGAGGAATGACATGCTGCCCTTCCAGAAATACAATTATGCAGAAGGATAAATCACCTTTTAATTGGAGATGATGTAGTCTGAATTATTTTTCTGCCACATTTCCTCAAAACACAACTACACGAGGAATAAAAAATGTGATAGCTTCTTAGCACCCTCTATCACCTATATTCTCCCACTGGAATGACTGAACTTTAAATGATGATAAATTTGTTAATAGCATTTATATTGTTCAGGCAACCTATTTTCCTGCCGTAAGAAGCCAGGTAGGTGTCTCAGTGGTCATACAGAGGCCACCTCCCTAAAAATCACGCCGTTCTCTGACCCGTTCTAGGTCTCACAGTTCAGGCTAATCATTGACAGGGCTTTTACGATCACAAGGTTTTAGCGAAGCTTTGATAAGACACTCCAGCAGTTCGTAGCAAATGAAGACGGTGTGCACGGTGGGGACTCCAGCAAATGAATGGATTTTCTTCACCGTCAGTGAAAGAAATCTGACTTTTAACACTGGCGCTATAAACACGCATAATGTGTGGCCGACGGCTGGAAAGACTTGTTGCTCTTTGGACGTTAGTTTTCATAAGGATAGTTGCTGGGCTTGCTGGAGAGGGAAGATCTGTGTGGAAAAAGGACCCCCACTTCAGCCCCGTGAGTGAAACACAGATGTTTTTGTATGACACGTTCCCCAAAGAGTTTCTCTGGGGTGTAGGGACGGGGGCTTTCCAGGTGGAAGGCAGCCGGAGGAAGGACGGGAAAGGCTCCTCCATCTGGGACCACTTCATCCACTCGGAGTTCCGGGATGTTGACAGCACAGATGCCTCCAGTGACAGTTATACCTTGATGGACAAAGATCTGTCTGCTCTGGATTTTTTGGGAGTTACTTTTTACCAGTTTTCAATTTCATGGTCAAGGCTTTTTCCCACTGGAGTGGTGGCAGCTCCCAATGCAAAAGGACTTCAGTATTATAACACCCTTATTGACTCTCTGCTCTACAGAAATATTGACCCCGTGGTTACGCTGTACCACTGGGACCTGCCCTTGATGCTGCAAGAAAAATACGGGGGATGGAAAAACGAATCAGTAATTGATATCTTCAATGACTATGCCACCTTTTGCTTCCAGACCTTTGGGGATCGTGTTAAGTACTGGATTACAATCCACAATCCGTATTTAATTGCTTGGCATGGGTATGGCACAGGTGTCCATGCTCCTGGAGAGAGAGGGAAAATAACAACCGTCTACTCTGTAGGACACAATTTGATCAAGGTACGGTATAGTAAGATTTTACACTGATCTTGTACTGCCACAGGAAATGATGGGAGGAATCAATCACGTAATCAATGTCTAAAAAAAAACATCAAGGAATGTGAAAACACCAAGAAATAACCCTCAGCTAAAGCAGTCTTTTTTTTTAAGCCTCATGTTGATTTTATTCTTCTTGTCACAATAGCTGACTCAGTAATTATTTGTTTTAAAATGCTTGTTTATTATTTTATTTAAATTAGATTTTGCCTACAGAATCTGGCTATTAAAGAGCATGATTTTACTTCTTTATTGTTTCCACTTAGTTATCAGCTGTCTTCTACAGAACTACACATACAAAAAACTTGATCCCATGAGCAATAGCTTCAACAGCTGCAGCACTAGGTCCTAAGTTCATGGTATTCTTTCTTTGGGAAGGCCAAAAAGTCTGAATCGGGTCATATTTTTTAAGGAAAAAGTGCAGATGTTGTCCCTGGTATTCTCAACAGCATTACAGAGATTACAGCATCTCCCCTGATAGATTATTAATTTCATTCTACAGAGTAGCTAGTTCCTATGCATAGGAGCTTATGTTCTCATTTTCCCTTGCTATAATTTAATACAATTTCCAATACAAGTTTAAGATAAGAATTAACAATATCACTAAAGCATTTTTTCCTTCTGTAGCCCTCAAAGTACTTTACAGAGCAGGTCACTATCCTGAAAACTGAAATAATTGGCTGGCATAAGGAAAAAGTCCATGCATTTTGGAACTGATTAAAAAATTATCTACTTCCGTGAATGAATTCAGATAGGTAATTAGATAGATAATTGTCTTAAAAAGGCTTTACAACAAAAGTAGGATTGTTCTGTCTTCACCAAGCCCCAGAGCCCCCGTGTGTTGGCCAGCATAAGGCATTACAGGTGCTGTATCGCCTACTACATGTGCTTTCCGTCTGTGCCTTGCATCCTTGTAAGGGAATGCCCCAGATACATCTGCTTAGAAGACAGTTCTGCATTTTACGTGGGTCTTGCTATTCAAGACCCATAAAGAGGGCTAGTGAATGCGGAAGCAAAGGCTGCTAAGCAGGGTGCTTAGGGGAACCATGTGGGGAAAATAATCCACACAAGAAGAGCTCAAAATTGTATTAAAAAACCACATATTTGCATGTTGCTACCTATGCTTTTCCTACACAGAGGGTAATAATTGCTAGTGATCATTTGAAAGGCCCTGATACTACTTCCATGGAAATGAATAGGAAATATTGCTAAGGGCTTCACTTAGATCAACCTCTCAATTTTATGATCATTACCGCTAACAAGAGGAGTGTGTGGAATCTTAGAGCAGATGGAGAGTGGTCGTCAAAAATGTATCTCCTTTCTTCATTAAAGGAGACTGTACTTCACAAAACCAACACTGGAAAACAATAATGGTAACGTGTAACTTGCCATGCGACATTTGAAAGACACATCAAAGAAGATACTAAACCTCTGAGCTTGCTTCTGAGGCAGCTGTCATACTGAGGCAGAAAAGAAAAAAAAAATGCACACAGAGAAGCTAGATGGATTTCTTTGGTTTAACAGTAAATAAATCTGACAAGAGGCAAGAAAATATAAAGCAGACAGATCATTGTGGCTGGAGCTAAATGAGATATATACCTGATATATTATCACCATTTTCTCTGGATCTAGTGATGTTCTTTTATACTTAGATTAAGTTTTGCAAAGATCACAAACTGCAGACCAGGCTGTCTTCCTTTCATCCTCTGTATCAGTGCCCTCCAGGCAGTTCTGCCTTTGGTATATAACAGGCAGAAAGGGGATTATTATTATTTTTCTGTTAAAGATCATTCACACTCCTTTCCATCTGGCAGAAAAGCCTAACAGAAAACTGTCAGAATAAGATCTCCCTACAATTTTCTTCATGGACACACCTTCATATCACATACTGGGAAAAGGCAATAAATTCCCTTTCAGATTTGGTGACTCCATATAGATCTGTCACAGATGAGGTTCATCTGGTGCCCAGCAGAGTTAATGCCAGCTCTTTGGTAGCTCTCACTATGCCAGGATCCCTGCATGGACACTGCTGTCTTTGCGATCTTTGGATGACCATGTCCCAGAGAAGTCCCATAATTCATTCTCCTCAAAAACAAATTTCTGCGGAATGAATGGAGAATAATTCTTATCTCTACATCCAATAAGCCACTTTCTTCCCTTCCTCCAAAGAGGCCTCCTTTCCTCTGGGTCTAGAAAGATGAAGCTACACCAGTGCCCATATTTCTTACAGGAGGAGGGAAATCTGTCTCCATCTAGTACAGCTCTAGGGTGGGCAACAGAATTGTCTATGCTTGTAAATGCCTTTGCTGTAAGATTTTTCAAACAGTAGTAGCCATCAGCGATGATGTAAAATTCAGCACTGATTCATACTTTGTATGATTTGTTGTTTTCAGGTTACCTTTCTTACATTTCTTGGAAATTATCAGAAAAAGCACAATCCAAACACAAGACAATTAGCATACAACAAATTGGTTAGTAAAGCCTCACTCCGTGAAACCACTCTCTTAGCAAATTTAGTTGCCTACACCTCGAGACCACTTTTTTACTTCACAAGGACTGAGGTTCAGCCTCAGTTTGCAAAATAAGGGCTTTAGCTCTACTGACTACGTGGCATCTTCACCCCAGACCAAAAGGGCCTTCAACTGAAATATATTCTCCAAAGAAGGCACACACACCTGCCCTTCGTCTAAAGTGATGTTTAACACCATCATCATCAGCCTCTGTACTCTTGGCTTAAAACCAAACAATTAAACACAAAACCAGAATAACTTAATTAGCATTTTTTACAGTCTAGTTTTCCTAAATGTTCTTGCCCTCCAGCACGCTAAAATAACTTCATATACCCCTGACATTGTTTTGTGTGCCTGTTGTGTTCAAGGAAAATTGTTTAACGTATCTTAAGAATTTGAAAATACTGGTCTTTCAGCAGTAAACTCTTTGTGTACATACATGATAAATTACAGGATCAGAGTTTAAGGAGTATGAGAATATTTGAAGAAGAGAGGAGAACAATACTGTTGTCTTATATTAAGTTTACTTACCTTATCTAGCCTTTTTACAGGGTTAATGCTAACTGACTTAGCGCACTCTGTGACTTTCAAGTCTACGGGATAATTTCTATATTAATACCGGGAAAATATGCTGAAATTAATGTGTCATACGTATCTAGAATAAATACACAATATTGATCCTGCTTTCACTGTGTACTTAGCCTTGACATTTGTCCTTGATCTAACAAGGAAAGTGAAAGATTAGGGATTAAACTCTAACTGAAAAAAGATTAGTCAAGATTTACTCAAAATAGCCAAACTGATGTATGATACAGTTTTTAAATTGATGTTTGTTTCATATGTGATCTTACAAAACAATTGATATTAATCATTTGGTTCCATCAACAATAGTTTGCACTTAGCAGATGCCTTCCATTTGAGAATGTTAAGCTGCTTTACAGATAATTAACAACTCAAAACAGAATTATGGGCAAACAAATGCTGTTGTCTCTACTACCTCTGTAAAAACCCTCCCTATAGACAGGTGACATGTTTTTTTCAATAGAGTTAACCCTCAGTGATACATTGGTGACAGATACGACATATGGGGATCCTATCTTGACTCATATTAAATGTACTTACTTGTACTTGAGGTCTACTCCTGTAGAATTATACCTGTGGCTGTATTATCTACTGTAGACAATATTTTTAATAGTAACTTTACTTTTTTCTAATCAACCTCTTCAAGGTGCTTATGAACACAATAAGTTGTCCCTGTTTGTATTTTACCTGTCGATATTATGTTCTAATTAATTGGGGTTTTGGCAAAGCTGTCTTTCTCCACTTCACCTAGAAATGCGTGATTGCTAAGGTTCACCTGGTGCCTTTGTCATGCTACTTGCCAATGTGCATAATACAGCTGACCTCAGCAGGGTTTTCCTTGTTGAGCCAACACAACCATATACCTTTCATTAAACAGTGGTGTTAATAGCCTTTGTCTGGGAGAAAAAAAAATATTCTGACCAGGTGAGAAATCACCAGAGGCAGAGAACAAAGCAAGCCTGGCCCCAGCACTCAGCCCAGGCTAGACCTTTGGGAGAGGACAGGGAAGGTAACTGAGGGCATGGCACTGGCCACTTACATTTTCTGGGAAGACTGGTAAGAAATCTGTTTTATAATATTTTAACTCTATCTTGCAGTTTGCCTCATGAGTAAAGTTTTGCTGACTTCCCTTTTCAGCTACAGAACCTGCATTTCAAAGGTTAATGTTACTTTATCAGTATTTTCAAAGACAGACCTTGAACAAATGTTACGAGTGTGACCTTAGAAACCATAAACAACTGATACACAAAATTTCACAAACTGTAATTCTTCGGTACTCCCTAGCTTAACCAAATACCTACCTGACATCAGGTCTTTTGTTTTTTTAAACTGTCAAGGCTGTGTGTTTCTAGATAAATTAACTGAAATTATTGGCAAAGGTAAGCAATGCTGTTTGGCTTGGGAATGATGGCAGTCTAACTCGGCACTCCTAAGTGTTTCACAATGCTTCTCAATGCTTTTTTCTGGGTGCAAACAGTTATTTTCTTTCCAGCTTAGGAGTATAAAGCCACACTTCAGAAATAAGGTAAACCTTGAGTTACTTGACAACTCCTCGGCTGGGAGAGGTCAGCTCCCCTCCCCTGTGCCAGATCCTCTAGGATAACTCCTGCTGTGATCCAGAGTCACCCTTCTCTGACACCCAAGCTCTCCCCTTTCCCTAAGGGACTCTGGCAATGCTAGTGGTTCCTCAGCCTCCCATATATTACTTTTTTTTTTTTTTTTTGGTGTAAATTTTGACTGCTTGTTTATGGAACAATTGTAAAGATGGTTTAAAATTTCAACCGTACCAGCAATCGCTGTTTGACGATGAAAGACCTAGATGGGACTGTCTAGATCACAGGGTTCAGATTCTCTTATTTAAGTAATTAACAACAGGACATTTGAAGGTACTTCTGGTGTGTGGCAATGTTAAGCTTTCTAAAACATGATGATAATCAGAAAAGTGGAATTAAGGTGTGATATAAGGTATGCTTTCATTGTCCTGAACACAAATAGCAAAACTTCTGTCTGTTCTAGGGCAGACAATATCTGTCCAATTATGAGTAATAAAACATGCCACACCCCATAGATCTCAAGAGATACTGCTGCCAAATTTCCTTTTCAAACCGAAGTGGTGTTTCTCTCTACTTAAAATGAATAGGCTGCATTCTGTGCTGTTGCATGTACGGTCAGAAAAAATATTGCTATAGCAGCTACAAAGAAAAAATGACCATCATTGATCAAAATTCTCACACAGAACTGTGAAACCACAATTGGGTTCAAATTTTGCAGCTGGGTCCTTCATCTCAGATCTTACATTTAAGGACTGTGCAAATATCAGAAGTTGAACACTTACTCATACGATTAGGCCAAACTAAAACACATGGAATTACATCCCAAGAAGAGGGATGGAGGTGGACGTGGTTTGATCAGAGTAAATCCAGGTGACCCCATGGCACAGAGCTAACACTGACATCTCATCATTTGAGATGCAGAATTTATGGAACAATCGTAAAGATGATTTAAAATTTCAACCGTACCAGCAATCACTGTCTGACAATGAAAGACCTAGATGGGAGCGTCCAGATCACAGGGTTCAGGTCCCACCATTAACAACTGTTTCATCCCAAAGTGCCCATGTAACAGCTATTTACATCCTTGTGGGGACCTCTCGTGAAATGTAGACCTATGTTAAAAGGCAAAAAGCTGCAGTCCTAATGTGTCATAAGAACAGCCTACATGAGATCCTGAGCATTACCATCATCTTGAGGTACCTTGCAGTATAACACTAATTGTCCATTAGAACTGTGCGGGGTAATTAGTGTGCCTTAACTGTTAATATTTCCACAGTAGTCTGCAGTGAATCAGATGCAGCTCCCTGCCTACATAGCTGCTGACGCACGTAAGGATTTATTACAGAGTTAAAATTAAATGCTATTTTTCTCTCATCAGGCTCATGCAAAAGTTTGGCATAACTACAAAGAACACTTTCAACCATATCAGAAGGGGATGATGTCCATAGTATTGGGATCCCACTGGATCGAACCTAACAAATTGGAAGACGCGTTGGACATTTCTAAATGTCAGCAGTCTATGGAGAGAGTACTCGGGTGGTTTGCTAAACCCATCCATGGGGACGGCGATTATCCAGAAGAACTGAAAAATGAATTATTGTTTTTGCCACGCTTTACTGAGGATGAGAAAAACTACATAAAGGGAACAGCTGACTTCTTTGCATTTTCCTTTGGTCCTAATAACTTTAAACCCCCAAACACTCTACCAAAAATGGGACAAAATTTGTCACTCAATTTGAGGGAAGTACTGAACTGGATTAAATTGGAATACAACAGTCCTCGAATCTTGATTGCAGAGAACGGCTGGTTCACCGACAGCCATGTGAAAACAGATGACACCACAGCCATCTACATGATGAAAAACTTCCTAAATAAGGTTTTACAAGGTTTGTACACAAGTTAGTTGTTGGATTTTCAGAGAGCTTTTTAAGATCATTTGATATTTAGCTCTGTAATGATTTAATAGTTCTTTTAGAAGAATAATGGCAACTAAGTTAATTATTAATTATTTATACTGCATGAGTACAAGTCATGGATCATGATCTACTGGTGCTAGGTGTTCTACAAACACAAAAAAACCCATAGTCCCTGTCCCAGAAAGCTAAAGTCCAACATCTGCATTGGATTTTAAAATTAAATAAGTGCAAAACTATGTCAGTAATTAATGAAAACAAATCTATTGGATATCACTTTTCACTGCTGGCAGCCCAACTGTTGTGCAGGTACATACCTTGACAGCAGGAAAACAAGACGCTAACTAGAGACTGTCACTGCCGTGCTGGGGTCCTGCTGCAACATAAAATACGCAAAGGAAATCGGCAGGAGAAGGGCAATAATTCTTCAGGACTATTGCATGCCAAACAGAGATAATATGTTTTAATAATACTCTTCTAATTGTGATATTTGCCCTTCATAAAGCCAGCGTACAGGGGTGCTCCCTGAAGGCAAAAGATTTAACTTTGTATGAAATATAAATGCTGGTAGTACCTAAAGCCCTGGCAAAACCTGTATTTCTTTTCTCCCTCGCCCAGTTTGCAGGTTCAGTACGGGGAGAGGAGGGACAGTGGCTGGTCCCAGGAGCCATCCTCCCAGCAGGCTGCCCCACTGCTGATGGCACGCTGCAGTGATGGGGTGGCTCTAATCCCTTTACAAAAAACTTCCTTATCCTCAGAAAAAGGAAAACATGAGTAATTGTTTACTCTGACATCAAGTCTGGAAGTACAACAAACTTAATTAAGCTTCTAATGAAGACTATTCCAGATACATTTAAAGTTGGTTCAAACTGTAAACTCCACGTAGCGCATCTGTGCAGTATGTCCTGCCTTTTCCAGGTGTTGAGGAGGTTACATGCCAGTATTTGGTTTATGATATTTTAAATACTGCCTTGACACGTTTGGAAGTGTGAAACGGGTAGATCTCTGGAGACATATGTAAGAAAGTCCATAGCATGTTCTTTTTTTGAATCCTTTACAGCAGACCAGGCTGTAATAACCATCGGTGGATTCAAACTTCTGAAATACTTGGTCAATGTTCAACCAATAACTGCTTCTCAAGAATTGTCATCTATGTTTTTATGTACACAAATACTCCAACCTCTGGTTCAAAATACAGGATTACCTCTTAACTAATGCATTTTTTTCTGAAGCAAACTTTAATTTGTCTGATCAGAAATAGTATTTGGAACATATTTTCGTGTACAGATAAGTCAGGTATAACTTGCTGTTTGCAGTAAAATCAATTAGGTCACATTAACCTCAAAACATCACGTATACAGGCTAAATTGTAATGAGATAGTGGCTGTTACGATAGCATCTAACAGGCTAAAAGGAGCTACACTCGTGTGTCTGTGTGTGTCTTCAAGCAGAGTGCTGTAAACTTTGCACTCTATGTCTGTAACTCATGGCACTGTGAGTCACATGAAAACATGGGATGTATAACATCACCGTCGCAGTGAACTGACCCTGATTATGAAGAAGGATGCAATTGAAACTACAGCTCCCAAGTGGCAGGCATACACCTGCCGATATTGAAACTAGTACTTCTGCAGGAGGACTCCAAGGCTCCTCCTAAAGCAGACACAGAAATGCCTTGAGATCTCCTTCCATGGACGTCACCTCTGGTGGCCTGACCGCATTCAACCCCTTGTTCCTGCCCCCAGCCATCCCCTTGGTTTTTAAGAGGACTTTCTCATCCCTACTCTAACACTCAGTGAGGATCCTGACTTCTGTTTCTGTCCTCTCCTTTCACTATCACTGCAAAGAATGCTGCAAACATACTTTCACACTGATCCACAGGATCTCTACCTGTCACCCACCTAACTAATAATTCTTCTTACCACAAAATATGCATAAAATAGTGCTTTTTTCCCTACCCATGTAAACAGTCAAAAATTCTCATTTAGGCACGCACCATCTCAAGTAGCACAGCATCTTTTGGTCTGACAGTTAAACTTAGCCCCCATCCATTCAGTATGCGTCTAGAAAAAAACACTTGCACTGTCCCTATGCGTCTGTCTCCATTTGTTCCATCTTGACTTGCAGGACCCTTCTGGCCTACCTCTTTATCCTCTATGTCATTCTCCACCTCTGCGTTTTGCATTTGATATTTTCAGACATTTTTGTACTTTCTCCCATGGTATCCCTAACGTTTAGAAGTTGCTTTTCTTGAAAATACATGTCATCGCATTGCTTGGTTACATTCTCTTGGGCTTTCTAATTTCTTCATCCAGCAGCTAGTAGAATACCATGCTTGACCAAGGCAGTACGGCTGGGCACCTTCATACTCTGCTGTCTGAATACAAGTCCTGTGCCAAAGTGCCTTCCTGCTGAAGTTGCAGCACGGTGTGACTAAGGCAAAGTAGTTCAGTGGAAATATAAAACTATGCAAAGTGAAATGACCTGAGAAAATAAGGCAAAGCAATGTTGGGTGAGAATAGAGCTTTAAATCAGAATACTTCACCTTTATTCCTTTATTCCTCTCAGCGGACTGCAGGTAAAATATGGCTGTCCATCTGGCTGTGTCATAATCCTCAGTGACCTCACGTGGTCACTGCTTTGCCCTTGATATTCCAGCCCTTATAAGGTTAACATGAGGAGTTATCTGGCGTTCTTTCCAAGCTTAAAGCTGGCGACAGGCAGCTAACATGACTGAGCATGGAGTTTGGACTTTTTCTTCCAGGCTGCCAGCTGGCACACACCGTAAGTGGGTAATGAACATTGTTGTTAGTTGGTGTCCAGCAAGAAGCTGCTTTGGAAGTTCTGCTGCCCTTCCTGGTGAATCAGGTTCCACATACAAGAAAGCAGTTGTTTTGTCATCTTTCTCATATATTATATGTAAAAGACTGTATGTATAATGTATACTCCTTTGCAAGGCGCAGGGACATTAAGATTGCCTGAAGAAACTTTCATGTGCTGCACCCATTCTGTGAATAAATCAAGCATTTCAGTCTCTGGGTTGATCAACCCAGCTTCTTCTAAAGTCATCACATGTCCCATACCGACACATTTAATTTTTCAATTTAGATAGAAGCTGAATAGACATTCCTAAATGTTAGAGCTTGCAGAGATATTTCAAATAAAGGTATAAGATAAAAGTTTTAGCTTCATGACAGATGCAAAGGCACAAACTAGATCAGCTGTTGCACCTTTAATTTTTACTCCTGTTTCTCTATAACTTGAAATCATCAAATGCAACTTAAAATCTGTATATGGTGTAATATTTCACATTTTATAAATCATCCTAGAGTAACTTAATTTCTTAAGGAACTAGTGATGTATGTCTTTTTTAATGAATAAGTACTAAGATAAATAAAGTCTGGCAGAGTCTGAGCATTAATTACAACGGGCCAATAACCCTACAAGTGTTGAGAAAACCCTCAAGATTTTCCAAGTGAATAGACCTTTCTCATAAATACCCCTTATATACATTAAGAGTCTTAAATAAAAGACTCATGGATGTTACTTTCTCTTACGCAGCTATTAAATACGACAACATAGATGTGTTTGGTTACACGGCCTGGTCACTCCTTGATGGCTTGGAATGGCAACACGCTTACAACATCAGGCGCGGATTATTTTACGTTGACTTCAAAAGCGAAAAAAAGGAAAGGATTCCCAAGTCATCTGCACTTTATTATAAACAAATCGTACGAGAAAACGGCTTCTTCCCAAAGGAGTCTACCTCAAGCTTGCAAGCTCAGTTCTCCTGTGACTTCTCCTGGGGTATCACCGAGTCTGTTCTTAAGGTAAGTGTGAATTATTGGGAAGACCGCTGGAGGCAGAGCGATCACCAACTTTGTGAATAAATAGCCATGTATGGCACCTTGCGTTCAGGAATCTCAGTGCGCACTGCAAACAGAAGTTAAGCCTAGCCATAATTGCATAGCTTCGGTTTTATGTACTTCACAGGTTTTGGGTGAGCTAGTCAGAGAGTGCTGGGTGCTCATGCGGGAGCCCTGCCACGGCTGGCCCTCCCTCGCCGTCCCTCTGCCTGCCTCTCCACGTGGTACATCAGATCAGATCAGGAAATTTCAGACCAAGAAGCTGACCCCGACTGATTGGTCCTGGGTTATTCTTCAACCAGGGGAGTTTCCCAATCCAGCTTGCAGTGCGGCCATAGGGATGCCTACGACAGCGCGACAGAGAGGGTTGCACAGGGCATGGACAAGGTGGTTATGCTGGTGGCAGTGGAGCAACCTGCAGGCTCGAGGTCTCGTCTAGAGCTACTGAACAAAGCAGAAACTGATTCCCTTATGAGAAAATAACCAACATCCGCACATACAGCTTTTACCATCTAAGCTCATGTTTGAGAACAGATCATACCACCTTTTTTCCAAACTGGTTCCTACAGTATCTACTTCTACTTTAAATGTGGTAGGCAAGCTAACTGTATGTATGGCCAGTGCTGGGATACCCTTTTTGTCATTACATACAGAAAAATAGACCAACATCAGCCTCAAAAAATAACAGCAAAGCTCTGTAATTTAACCTACTCACTGACAACCATAGGGGAAAAAAAATAATAAAGCTTCTATATACTTTGTTAAACATTCTGAGGAAATATACAGCACAGAAAAGTGCATTTTCTTTTAAAAAAACCCACCAGATTTAATTTAAATATTTTGAACTTCATTATATTGTATTACAGATGCTACAAAAAATCTTTTAAAAAATTATCCTGTGCTACACAGGATACATCCTGTGCTAACCTTGTTTACTAGCAGATGATAGTAGATACAACTAATACTAAATGCCACAAGCTGTTTGTGTCTGATGTTTGCGTAGGCAGAAGGACTACCAGTAAGACCAGGGAACACCGTGCCACAGTTTCACAAGGCTGATCTCAGCAGCAGTGCCAAAATAATCTGTGCCAGCCTCATATACCACCCCCGGTGCTTGTTCTCAGCACCCTGCTCTCCTGCCAGCTGCTGAGAACTGCTGTTTGCACGACCACAGAGGGAGCTCCATCCGGGAGATGTATCTGTGTGAAAGTGTATGTCGTGTAGGCTCTGAGAGGGCAAATGCGTGTAGCTGAATAGAGAGTGCAATTTTATATTTTCCACAGATGGAGGAGCAGACAACCACTAGCACAGGCAAATCCTGTATAGTCGAGTGTGTTGTCCTCTTCCCCTTGGAGCATCTAAGCAGGACCTCCTGACATCCAGCACTAATCCTGCAGCCAGAAACACAGGCTATAAGCAGGCATTCGTTGAATTAAACCCCATTGTAACGTATTGTTGTTATTTTCACAGGCAGAATCCGTGGCTTCCTCGCCGCAGTTCTGCGATTCCAGCCTGTACCTCTGGAACGTCACGGGAGACGGGCTCCTGCACAAAGTTCAAGGGGTGAAGCTGAAAACCCGCCCAGCACAGTGCACGGATTTTGTCAGTATTAAAAAGCATCTTGACCTCCTGGAAAAAATGAAAGTCACCCATTACAGATTTGCACTTGACTGGTCGCTAATTTTGCCCAATGGCGATTTGTCAGTGGTCAACAGGCAAGTTCTGAGGTATTACAGGTGCGTGGTTAGCGAAGTACTGAAACTCAACGTTCAGTCCATGGTCACCTTGTATTACCCAACTCACGCCTACCTGGGCCTGCCGGCGCCTTTGCTGCAGGCGGGAGGATGGCTGAACCAGTCTACTGCCTACGCTTTTCAAGACTATGCTGCTTTATGTTTTCGGGAACTTGGCGATTTGGTTAAACTTTGGATTACAATAAACGAGCCCAACCGGCTGAGCGATGTCTACAATAAGAGCAGCAACGATACGTACCGGGCAGCACACAATTTATTAATAGCCCACGCCATGGCCTGGAGAGTATACGACGAGCAGTACCGGTCCCTTCAGTACGGGAAAGTGTCCCTGTCCCTGCATTCGGACTGGGCTGAGCCTGCCAACCCCTACTCTGAATCTCACTCAAAAGCTGCCAACAGGTTTCTCCAGTTTGAAATAGGCTGGTTTGCGGATCCCATATTTAAGACTGGGGATTATCCAGCTACCATGAGGGAATACATCAGCTTTAAAAACCAAAAAGGACTCTCGTACTCTGTGTTGCCATCTTTCACAACCGAGGAAAAGCAGCTGGTCAAAGGTGCAGCTGACTTCTATGCGCTGAATCATTTCACCACCAGATTTGTGATTCACGAACCTCAGAACGGGAGCCAGTATGAATGTGATCGCGACATCCAGTTCCTGCAGGATATCACCTGCCTGAGCTCCCCCTCCCGTTTGGCCGTGGTGCCTTGGGGAGTGCGCAAAGTTCTCAAGTGGATTAAAAAAACCTACGGTGACATCGACATTTACATCACAGCAAACGGAATAGATGACCAGTCCTTAGACAATGACGAACTCAGAAATTATTACTTGGGAAAATACATACAAGAGGTTTTAAAAGGTGAGTATATGATAGATTCGGGTTCCCCAGAGCCATTTCCATAGCACAGAGCCAGGCGTTCCTTAAGCAAGCCCCTAAGATTGCCCCAGAGAGGGCAAGCAGCTCTGGTTGAAAGGCAGGAACCGGCCGTCAGCATTCAGCCTCCCGAGAAGAAATACAGCAGGTCACCAGATTTTTAAGCAGCTGCTGTTGAAGGGAGAGTTAAACTCTAGTTCCTGTTCCACTACTTGCTTTCTCCTGTGCACCTACAGAAACCTTGTTCTTCGCTTTAAATTAGTAGCAATTATGGAGGTACAGGACCAAAACACTCAAGGCAATTATCTCAGCAATAGCTTATCGTATGAGAAATGCTGCAGGGGCCCTACCCCTCCCATCCCTCTTCCTCCAACCAAACATTAGAAGGAAAGCAGCAAGCCACAGGATACCAGAAAGGCCTCGGTACCTGAACCACGCAGTCAAAAAGGGAGGTGCAATACATCCTGCCCTCTCTGTTCTTCACCGTTGAGCGCTAATGACCTCCCTGACCAGGACGTGGGGTATCTTCAAGCTCTTCTGAGGTACCTGTCCCCAAACATAGTCTATGTATCCTGATTTCTCCTCTCTAGGAGCTAGCTACGTAAAAAATGAGACAGGTCTTACTCATGGCTAAGCATGGCTTCAGATTAGACACCACCGAGACTGAGCACTCCCCCTCCAGTGCTTACTTTGCTCTTTCTCTATTACTACAGCACTAATGAGCATTTGCTGATTTATTTTCTGTGCTAATTTCACACTGCAAACAAAGGAATACCAAGTTATTAAAGGAACTAAGTTATTGAAGGAAAAGGTTGTTTAAAGGGCACTCATGATAACATTCCCATTTTAATCTTCTGATAGCGTGACGCTTTATAGCACTCACAGAAAGATCCCCCCCGAGTTTACAACGTTCTTGCTTAATTTGGGCCACATCCCTGACTCTGCTTTCTGCTTACACATGAATTGGAGAGATGTTTACTCACCAAGGACTGCTATTTATGATTTCATTAAAGTATTTTCACCCAACACGTGGGTACCGCAGTATAACACAGTCATGCCTGCTGCGGGGCCGAGCAGCTGGGTTTGGAGCAGGGCAGGAATTTTTGGGAAGCTCCTCTCAGAGCGCAGATGAGCAGCTGCTCCCCTCAAGTGGCTGCAGCTGGGTTCAGTCAGGAGCAGCATCTGGCTTTTCCCAGCAAAGCAAGCTCCCACCTCTAACCCTGTTCAAACCCAGCTTTCACAATGTAGGTCCTGAAAATTCCCAAATTCTAACTTTTTAATAAAAACCACCCTGATGCACTGTTTCTACTTAAGACAGCAGGAGCCGAGTATTAGAAGCAGTAAGTAAATATTTTATGGTGCAATTATGCTTTTTAAATTGATAGGTTAATCAATTTGAAATCTGCACTCCTTACCAGAAGCTTTGCAGGTCATGCAAGGTTTTATTGTTTCTTTTTTTTCCTCCCCCTTCGCAGCATACTACATTGATCAAGTGAAGATTAAAGGCTACTACGCATTTAAGCTGACCGAGGAAAAATCTAAGCCCAGATTTGGATTCTTCACTTCAGATTCAAAAGGAAAGCCTTCCATAAAGTTTTACAATAACCTGATAAGCAACAACGGGTTTCCTGCTGACTATTCGCTCTGCGATCCCCCCAACCAAGAAAAGCAGTGCAGCTTCTGCTTGTTTCTTTCTCAGAAGAAGCCATTAATCTTCTTTGCCTGCTGCCTTTTCTCCACCCTTATCTTGCTTTTAACCATTATTGTTTTTCACAAAAGAAAACGAAGAAAACGTTTTAAGGCAAAAAGCATCCAGCACACCTGTTTCTCGTTCTGAAAAGGGGGCCCAAGCCCACTTTCAGTGGGATCCATCACTGGTTGCATTCTACAGCAGATGATGCAGATCTGTAGAAAAGCACTACGTTGAGTCACTCCAGTTGTACGCACCAGGCATTTCATTGGGAAATGGAAAGCAACTGTACGCACGCGGAGAAGAGCTACAATGACATTTCTTTCTGGTGAAATTACTTTTATCCACCTTCTGCACGTAGAAGTAAAATTCATCTATTTAAAAAAGCAGAAAATTTTATGACTCTCCTGTGCCTTGGAATAACCTTTCAAACAGTTTGACTTGAAAAGAGATACTAAGCTGTGAGAACTGAGATGCACTTTTCTATGAACCTTTATGGACCTAAGTGTCTTGTGATGCATATTCATGTTGTGAATGTTGTTGAACACAAACTGCCATTGTCAGGGCTTACAAATAAAAGTGTTATTAAAACCCACAAACTTTCAGCTAAGTACAATACTAAGAAAGACAGGTGTTGGGCCAGTTTCTGAAGATACTTCTAAAAGAACGAATCCAAGTTAACTCCATTAGCGACCAACATACCTGTATCTCTGACGCACTGGGTGAAGTAAAGATCAGATATTAACATTTTAAGCAAGTGTAACTAGACCCACAGGAGACAAGTGAGATATACAATCACTATTTTTCATCCCCAAAATGGGGCAGCCCTAAAAATTTTTACTAGCAGAGAACATAAAAATATATAGTAACTCTTAATCTACTCAAAAGTGATGAATGTAATTCTAAATTGCACATTTTCATATAAATAAATACATATCGTCATCTTAGCTCTGGTCAAGTGACAGCGCAAGCTGTGGGTGGGATAAAGCCAGGAGGGGAGTTTATTGCTATTACAGCATTAAACAAAAGCTACCGGCCCAGGCGTAATGCTTGGAAAGGATAAATGAGCCTGCTCATCTCATCTCAACTTTTCAGGGACCAAACCCAGAGCTTCCCCTTGGTCTGGTTTTGGTCACCTCAAAATGAGCCCAGCAAGTTTTTCCCCCGTGAACTGTACCATCATTTTAAATTCTCATGGACCAGCCTTTTCAGTCACTGCATCAAATGGTGCACTGAGACCCTCCCTGCCCAGGCAGGTACCACCCACCACTGGAGAGGGGCAGAGAAGCTGCTCTAGATATGGAACAAAGGGCAAAAAGAGCCATCAGTTAAATTCCCACTGCCTTCCTCCCCTTTGCAACCTTCTTTTCCAGTGGCTAGTACCATTTTCGAGACAGTGAAACCCTCAACCGGTTCCTACTAGAAGCTGGTTACCTCAGTCTTAGGGTCCCCAAAACAGACACACTTTATCTGTACCTCGGGTGCTTCTCAAGAGACGAAGCACAAAAACACATTGTCTTTTCCAACTGCATCTGAACACACAAGATCGCAACAAACACAAGGTAAATGGTAATATATTATGATAAAGTAAATGATAACATAAAGTATTAAGACCACTTACACACTATGAAAAACTTTGCAGAAGTGCTACTTTGAGGATACGTGCAATTGACTGAGCCCCAAACTCCCCGTACTTGACCCAACCATGAGTCTCAGTTCATAAATGCATGAGACTATTTTTCCATTCTATTTCAAGTACTGGTCAACATCACAGAAGGCTCATTAACTCAAAAGGTAAGTACTAGTAAAATGATGAGGAACTCTGGCCCATTTCACACTATAAAATATTCTACCAGTGTGTCGAACAGGACAGGTGTTAGAGGCGTGCGCACCCTTCCATCACCCAAAGACAGTGACAAATTCTCACTCACAGCAACTGGGGAATCAAACTGAAGGACACTACAGGGAAACTCTTAATTCCATGCGCATTCTGGGTGCAGAGATTATTTTGGAATAATCTTTAATAACCTTGAGCTGCACAATTCAAACAACACAAGAAGCCATTGTAAAATGTTAAAGAGGCCACAGACAACGCCCACATCCGCACGTAAGTAGCGCTACTTTTCCAGGCTCAGAGACACTGGTACCACGCACCCCTGGCTGAACTCCAAAGAATCGTGCAAGCAGGTGCTTTGGGCAATTTTCTGAATTTCTTAGGTGCGCATAGACTTCCCTCAATAAGAAGCTTTAGCTACTTTTTGCCAAGCGTGTTTCTGCACTATCCCACTATTTTCTGTGAATCTTTTTTCAAAATTGAACCTAACAAGTGACAATGTAGATTTTACCACAGCACAGAAAGAGTACAACATCCCAGTTACAGGTTGCTACACAGCAAAATTACTAACCAAGACAAAAACCAGAGCTCTGTCTCCAGGTGACACAAATCACTGTTGTTGAAACTCAGCAAGAAGCTCTGCCTGAACTCTGAGGTCAAGTCCTTGGTCTCAATTGAGCGATGCAGCCAAAGCAGCCTATTTTCAGCCTACTACTTTCATCCTGTATTCGGTTTAAACAGTCTTACAAATTTCATTCCACTAATTCAAATTTTGGGTTTAATCTACTTCAGATACTGCCATCACAAGTCTGAACTCCCCTCCGGAAAACAGAGGAAATGAGTTTTTTGCAGTCATTGGCTTGAGGTTCTGAAATAACGTGAAAACACACCATCTTCTTCCAGTGAGAACAATGCTTTTGCTATTCCTTAACTCTACGATTTACAACACTTCATGGCTTTACATGCTGGGTCCACACTCCACCAGCATGAGGTTTCCAAACCATCAGACTCCATTCAGTCTGAATGTTCTCAGAGACCGGCAAAGCAACATGTACTAACACAGCACCAACATTATCTCATTATCTTGCATTACCCTGTGACAATCTGCTTCTCCAAAAGCCAAGTATCTCAAACAGTTAACACAATCAGCATCTAGTTCTTAAACAAAAAAAAAAAAAAAGAGGCCAAGATATGAAATAAGTTTTATTTTATTAAACCTCTCATGGTGTTCGGGTTTTGTATCAGATTCTTCAAATCCGGTACTTGCTGGTATAATGTCTCATGATTGGTTCTTTCAGGATCCAGACAACTGTAAATAAAAAGAGCTTTTGGAAAGGTCTTAGCACTGCAAATGTGAAATCGAGTTTATAGGCATATGACAAGTTAATTTATCTGATAGTTTTAGTGCAAGACAGTCATTAATAGATCAAAGAATTTGCTTAGGTTTACTCAGACGAGATTACTTAAAGACGCCTTCACATACAACAGCTCAGAACCGTTTCACCAGCAGGTAACAAGGAACTCTGAACAGCACTAAAAAATCACCTTTTCAGTGGCTTGTGTCTTGTACCTGGCTGGTGATACAAGAAATTTTAGTTTATGAAACTCACTAACTGAATTTTAACTGCTAAAGGAATCTGATGCATTTCAGCTGTGCATAGTTCCATACAGGTTAAAATTCTTAAATTATCCCAATATCCTTGTGCTCAGCTTCAAAAACAGATGTGTATACGCAATGTTAAATAGCTGTCCTTGTTAAACTGGCCTTTTTTTGCAAGCATTTATACACAAACTACACCGAAGACCTTTATATATAAAGTATGTGCCGACCACTTTTGGTGTCCAACCACAACAAACATTAGTCCAAGGAAGTCCTCTCTGTGAATAGCTGTAAAGGAGTCTGTCATGCTTTGTCAGTTGGTTTTAAATTGTCAGCCACCATCATAAGCTGCACGCACAGCACAGAACACAGCACTCGAGTATTTCTCCATACAGTAGCATAATACCAACTTGGTGAGAGATGGAAAGTGGCTGTCAAGAGACCTAGCAGAACTTCAGTTTTACGATACCTTTAAAGATGCCTTTTACAAGCACAACTGCATCCCTGCTGGGAACCTGCTTAACCACAGCCTTGTTGAAGTAGATAAACCTTGTTAAGTCCCCAAGATGGAGTAACCATCTCTACACGGAAGACGTACGTCCTGCATTAAGATGATACCAACCTATTAGAGTTTTACTCATCTGCCTGCTGTACTGTTCCTTTCTCGGAGACATAGATACCGTCCAAGAATTTTCTGATATCCTTGTTCTTGACCGTAGTGGCTTGCTGGATCAAGGCAGCTACAGACAAAGCAAGACCATTAGTGCAAGGCAAGAGCTCCAAGCCAACACGTGGCCTTTGTTTACTCTCCCCATATTTCAACTAACAAACAGAATTTGCATTTCACTGAGCCCATCTTGGCAACTCAGGGCGGGGGCAGTTTATTACTGCACACTCATACGACTGAAAAGTTTGGTGCCAAAAAGGCCATCAATACTGACTCAAAAAGAAAAAAAGCTTCTGTGGACTTTAAAAAATACCTTTAAGTTTAGAAAACACATAACAAACTATGAAAAGCAATTACAGGGACTAGAGAAAAAAATAACTGAGCTGTCTTCTACCTCAGGGTTTGAGAAAAAAAAAAAGAAAACGAGTTTGCTACACTGACATCTTCAGATAAAAGTGCCCATGTCACTGTATCTTCCCACACACCTATGTCACAAACCTGAATTGGAGACCAATTCAATGTCATTCCCTTCAAGGATCAGCTCATCTTTCTGGGCTTGAGACACTGCACAGGAAACACCTACAGAAAAGAAAATACACATTCTTCATCATTCGTGAAGACATTAAGCGTACAAAAAAAAACCCCAGTATTAATTTGTTCCCGTTTACAGATCTAGAAAGTAGCATTCTAGGCAATAATTAGCTGCCATGACTTTACAAGAGTCCCCCAAATCCCTTCCAGGACTGTCCTCCCTCACAGTTTCAGAACTCAAAGATTAGTGCAAGCCATGCTGTGGATTGAAAGCAACTAAATGATACTCCTACTTCAATGTTACCACATGACAGCATTAATCACCATCACTGCGTAGAGGCCAGAGATTTTGCCAGCATGGCTTTGTCAGCTAGGTGGTGCCATTTCCCCCACTCTTGTGTTCATTAAGCCAAAACTAGATTCACCCTAATCAAGAATCATTAAAAAACATCACTGTCCCCTGATATGTCAAGCACCATGATTATACTAACAACACTAGAACATTCACAAGTCTTAACTAGAAACTTTCATTTGCAAGGAGAGTAACACAAGAAAGTGTTTACAGTTTGACCTATTCAGTCAATAGGTATTGGATTTTAAGCCAGCACTTCACTATCTTTGAAGTAAATGCTTACAAAAGTCAAATCCACCCTTAATATCCTACAGTAAATCAAAGTCAAAGCCCCCATAAGTAGCTCCACACTTTATCTACCAGTGGTTTTGGACAAGTCTGATGCTTTCATCTAAAGCCACCCCAAAACACCATCAGTCACACTAAATATCCTTACCCATACCTCCGCCAGCAAGTGAACTATCAAAAACTGTATATGGGAAGTTTTCCATGGAGTCTTAAGGTAACCGTGTTTATAACATGTTTTGTCTCCTTCTTTTGAAGTTTAACAAACTCCATCAAACGCCTACTCTGCTAGAACTCCTAAATACGCAAGATGTAAACTGCAAAATCATTATGTTAATTGTTTTTAGTGTATGTGCTCCTAGACATTGAGGAAATTCAAAATACAAGAATCCTTCAAAGACCAAAAATACAACATGGTGCGAGACTAGCTCGTGCGCTCATGTACAATGTTTAAAAGAGAATCACAAATCTGAAACTGAGCACCTGCAATTTACCAGCTATGGACACCCTCAGTATCTCACTATAATTAAACACTGGACTACCTGTAGCTCGTATTAAAATAACAAGCCCCAGTTATTGGCTAGCTCTCATTACTGAAAATAAAGCACAAAACCATTACTAATTACAAATCTAAACAGCAGTAAAAGTACCGTGAGATTACATAAATTCAAAAAGGCAAATACTGCTTCAGCAATCACTCGCTGTCTTCTGTGGCAGCAGCAGTACCCAGACAAAGCAGTTTAGAAATCTTAGAAGCAGTTAAGTTCATCTCCAGATATACTCACCTGGCCTCATCCGCACTCGGCGAATGTACTTCTCTCCCAAGAAGTTTCGGATTTCCACAAGTGAGCCATTATCCTGTATAACTACGTTGATTGGGAAGTGAGCGTACACTGACCTCATCTTGTAACGAAAGCCCTACAACAAAGGACAACATCAGATACTGAAAGCAGAACACATCCATACGGTAAAACACATGCGCTAAGCTTAACGCAGCGATCTAAACCCAAGACATATTGGAAATAGTTTCTTAACAAAGGCAAGACACTAAGCCCAAGAGACACTCATGCTTTCTTCCACCTGTAAAACATGTCTGACAGCAAGTGCAAGAAAAAAAAAAAGTAAAGAGCGAGAGAAAGCTACATCTCGAATGCTCAGAAAAGCTCTCACTAAAGTAAAAGGCTGTGTATTGATGAGTAACAAAAATGACAGGAGTTTTCCTATTTCAAAATGAGACTCACCAGTGTAACACCCTTTATCATGTTCTGTACGTGGCTGCAAATTGTGCGAACTGTTGCCAGCTCCTTTCTGTTACCCCACCACTTGTCAACACGTAGCTGTGTAAAAAAAAATAATAAAAATTAAAGATTTCTGCTACACTTCAAAATGAAACATGAAACATTTTTGTGACAAAGAGTGAAACATTCAGATAAACTACTTAAAAGCCCAACTAACAAAAGCACGTAAACATTTCGTTTCTTTCAAAGACTACGAAAGGCCCACCTAGCTCAAGGCCACAAGATCATGTCCTAACCCCCAGACCTATGAGAGATGCTTCTTTTCCTCGTGCCTTGCTACTAACAGATCTTCAAAGAGGTTGGGATAGATATTCTGATATCTTAAGCCGAGGGATGTGTTCTAAAATGCTAAACACCAAACATGTTGTTCCAAAGTCAGTCTCTATGCATAATCTATCAACTTTTTAATCAAACGCTGCGTGTGGGTCCAGTATTTTAATGAAACATGACATGCTTGTGCAAGTGCAGTTGAAATGGGCCATTATTTCCTTTTTTTTTTTTTTCCAGTTTTTAAGGCCATACGAAAATATGAATGTATTTAGAAAGCATCTGCTCTCCTAATGTAACTTGCCAATTCTGGAAATTAAATGTAGATTTAGTTCTACCTAGCTAAAAGCAGCCAGTTATAAAACACAGAATACAACAATCAATGCCTTTCCCAGTAACCACCTGACTGGAACAACAAAACAAGTCACAGAATTGCAAGAATTCCATGGTGCCAGAGCAAGTCCTAAAGTTCCATGAGACTTGCCTCTTTCAGAAAACACAGAAATAAGCAAAAAATTAAATAATACGCCCACAGATAAACATTTTGGTCCAATCTCCTACACTACCAAGAAGTTTTTAAGCTAATTGAGAGCTGGGGTTGTTCAGCCTGGAGGGTCTGGGAAGATCTTTCCAGTATCTAAAGAGGGCCTACAAGAAAGCTAGAGAGGAACTTTTGACAAGAGCATGTAGCAATAGGACAAGACGTAATGGCTTAAAACTGGAAAAGAGCACATTTAGATTAGGTATCAGGAAAAATTTTTTCACTATGAGGATGGTGAGACACTGGCACAGGTTGCCCAGAGAAACTGTGGATGCCCCATCCCTAGAGATGTTCAAGGCCAGGCTGGATGGGGCTTTGAGCAACCTGGTCTAGTGGGAGGTGTCCCTGCCCACGGCAGGGGGGTTGGAACTAGGTGATCCTCAAGGTGTCAAGATCATATGCTATGGTAATTGTAAAATCACGGTCTCTAGCCAACGAAACTGTTTCTGCAGCACTCACCTTCTTACGTTTCTTTCCCAGGAGAGAGAGCTCCACATTGATGTGGTTAAAATCCCGTCGCAAGGTTCCTCTGGGGCCCTTTACAATGACCGTCCGGCCCTTCAGAGAAACACTGACTGCAAAGCACAGACAGACCCAAGTTACTCGGCTGCGGAGCCACCACCGCGAAACGAACGCCTCCCGAACGCAGACCCACCTTGCTCGGGGATGTCAACGGTCTGGTTGCTGAGAATGGTCTTCATCCTACAAAGGGCAACCGAAAGAAGCTGTAGAGCCGCAAAGCGAGGCCCTTTTCTCGCCCCCTTCCCGCTCCTTCCCCGCACCTACCCCAGGAACGCCCAAAAACGGGGAGCCCAACCGCTCCCCACCCCCTCTGCCGCCCCCGAGCCGCCGGGTTCCGCTGACAACACCCAGACATCCCCCCCGGGCCGCCGAGGGGCGGCGGCCTCAGCGTCCAGCTCTACAGCGGGGCCCAGCACGGGCCTAGAACCGCCGGGGGGAGGGGAGCGGCTGGGGCAGGCGCCATCCCATGGGGTTCCCCCCCGCAGGCGGGGGCAAGAGGCGGCGGGCGGACCNGCGGAGGGCGAGCCTGCCGAGCGGGCGTTGCGGCTCGGCGGAAGGGGGACCTCGGGACGGTCCCCCGGTGAGGGGATCGGGGGGATGGTGGCGGCTGAAGGCGGTGCCGTTGTCCGAGCTCATCTCTTGGTGGTGGTGGGGCGTGACAGCCGCGGTGGTGCCCCGAGGGCAGAGCCCGGGAAGAGCTGTCCCCAGCAGGGCAGCGGCAGCCGGGGGGCGTGAGGCGGCCGGGGGCTGCGGTGCCGCTGCACAGGCACGCACCGGGGAGAAAAAGTCATAGAAAACTGAGGCACCGATCCCACCCGCTTCGGACCCCGCTCCTGAGAACCCAGCTGGTGCTACCTCTCCATCGAAATAACATCATAGAACTGTTTAGGTTGGAGAAGACCTTTAAGATCATAGAGTCCAACCATCAACCTAACGCTGCCAAGTCCACCATTAAACCATGTCCCTCGGCACCACATCTACCTGTCTTTTAAACACCTCCAGGGTTGGTGATTCCACCACTTCCCTGGGCAGCCTGTTCCAATGCTTGGCAACCCTTTCCGTGAAGAAATTTTTCCTAATATCCAATCTGAACCTCCCCTGGCACAACTTGAGGCCGTTTCCTCTTGTCCTGTTGCTTGTGACTTGGAAGAAGAGATAGACCCCCACCTCTCTGCACCCTCCTTTCAGGTAGTTGTAGAGAGCCAGAAGGTCTCCCCTCAGCCTCCTTCTCTCCAGGCTGAACAATCCCAGCTCCCTCAGCCGCTCCTCATAAGACTTGTGCTCCAGACCCCTCACCAGCTTCATTGCCCTTCTCTGGACTCGCTCCAGCACCTCGATGTCTTTCTTGTAGTGAGGGGCCCAAAACTGGACACAGCCCTCGAGCTGGGGCCTCACCAGTGCCCAGTGCAGGGGAACGATCACTGCCCTAGTCCTGCTCACCGTGCTATTCCTGATACAGGCCAAGATACTGTTGGCCGCCTTGGCCACCTGGGCACACTGCTGGCTCATGTTCAGCCGACAGTCGACCAACACCCCCAGGTCCTTTTCTGCTAGGCAGCTCTCCAGCCGCTCTGCCCCCAGTCTCTAGCGCTGCAGAGGGTTGGTGTGACCCAAGTGCAGGACCCTGCAATTGGCATTATTGAACCTCATCCTGTTGGCCTTGCCCTGTCCATCCAGCCTATCCAGATCCCTCTGCAAAGCCTTTCTACCCTCAAGCTGGTTGACGCTCCCACCCAACTTAGTGGTGTCTGCAAACTAACTGAAGGTGCACTCGATCCCCTTGTCAAGATCATTGATAAAGATGTTAAACAGAACAAAACATCCATCAGTTACTGACTTGCAGCGTACCGTTAATCATCTCAACCTCTTGTTTTTCAGCCCCAAAATCTCAATCCATAGATTGTTATTTATGTCCAAAAATCTATATAACTTAGTTTGATATTAAGATATTTTGGAAGAGGTCATTCTTTTTGTCTGTTGCACATGACTTAAAATGAAAAAGAGCATTCATTATATATTAACTTAAAGACAATTGGGACAAGGCTTGCACAAACTCTATAAAGTGTTCACTAACCACTAAAAGGACAATTACTTACTTACTAATACCAGTACATTTACAATTCGATAAATTACAGTGTTTCTTTTTTTAGGTGTCTGGGAGCCATGTGCATAACCAGTACAGAACATCCAGTTCTTTGCCAGAGGAAAAAAAAGAGTTACTGCAAAATGGACCAGACTTGAAAGACTTTGTATCTGGAGATTTGTCAGACAAGAGCACATGGGCTGAATACAAAGGCAATTTAAAGCGTCAGAAGGGAGAAAGGTGATTGTGATTTGGAACAACTGTAGTTACTTCCATGCAGGATCTTGCATGTTTAGTGTTAACTACAAAATGCCTACAGTATATTTTTGTTAAATTCTGTCCTTCTTGAAGAAAAAGCAAACACTTAAATTATTAACTTCAAATATGTAAGAAACATGAAGACTTGGTATTTTCTCATTTGAGTGCCTGTATTAAATTACAAATATACATCAGTAGGTGAGTGTACCATACTTTGGTGTTGAAAAATATTATTGATAGAGTAAAACAAACAAATGAAGACTAAATTAAAAAATGCTTAAATCCCTCCTATTTCCCATTACAAATTTGATCAGACTTTGTGATAACTGCAACATACACTGCCATTAGTTGTTGCTGTCTCCTGTGTGGCACTATGAAATCCCATTGGTACAGTTAACAGTTTTAAACCTTCCAGTAACAACAAACTCCTACTTTTGAATGTTGGGATGATGATAAACATGGAGGAGAGAAGTCCGTTATGACTATGAATGATGTTAATATTGGTTGTTGAGTTGGGTCAATTTTCAAGGAACCTTTCCTAGTTGGCACCTGTAACAAATTAAAGTGGATCTATGAAATTAGTGGAACCTTACCAGGTAAGTAATTTATTAATCTCTATGTTTGCTTGATGTTACTCAGGCTGCGACTTCCTCCGTGGCTGAAAACAAAGATTCCCATGGGAAAGAACTACAATAAACTGAAGAATACCTTGAGAAGTTTAAATCTTCATACGGTAAATCTAGCACCAACCAAGTTGTCCTCTAGAAATAAGGCCTTTTTTACAGACACAAAATGATTTCTCTGTGGTGGACAGGTAGAAATCATGTCTTGCACGATCTTCAATGCTGAAGCCAAGCCCAATGCTGCTCTTAGTTGCCAGCGGTGAATTTTACCTATAAGGAAAGAAGACAAATCCAGCAGAGTATTTCATGTTTTTCCCACTGGGATTTTAAATACTAGGGTTTACTACTTGCATTACCGAAGAGATCGGAAAATGATATGTGTGACTGCTTTTAATGGAAACACATGGAATTTCAGTGTTACATACATGTTTTGCGTGAAAAGAGATTTGAGAAATATATGTATTTCATTAAATATACCTTCCAGGTGGTAAAAAGTGGTAGGTACGCATGGAGAGCTTTTTTTTCCCCCACAGCTAGATCATGCTTTGATGAATCATAGACTTTCTGAGCATTTTATAAATTATTAAATGTAAAATGTTAATGACAATCTGTGCTAATTAATAAGGCAGTGACATGGTTGCGGAGTTTTTGGAGTTACGAAGTAGAAGAAAAGAAGTGTAATGGATGTCAGGAAACAATTCTCTTCCTAGTTCTTCTACCGACTTCTTATAGAACATCTAACTCTCTTCATCTCCTCGTTTATCACAGAGGGAATAATGTTTTGTTTGTAGGCTACTATTGCAATTGCTTATGAATATAATAATAATTTGCTAAAATGGTACAGAAAAAAAGACAGGTACATTACTGCCTTTTAGGTATGTGAAGAAGCCCGTTGTCCCAACATAGGAGAGTGCTGGGGAGGGGGTGAATATGCTACGGCTACAGCTACTATTATGGTAAGCCATTAACCACTTCTTACGTATTCTAGCAGTGTTTGAGCTGTTTGTACTGTATTGCTGGATCTCTACTGTAGTGGAAATGTAGAAATTTAGAGTAAATCACTGTCCTCATTGTTTTGCTTAATATTGGGATGTATCTGATCTAGCTTAGCTGCTGTTTCTCAGCTGAGCAGTAGTGATTTGTAGAATGTGAAGATAGGAACGTCTGTCTTGTTTCAGCTGATGGGCGACACGTGCACTAGGGGCTGCAGATTTTGTTCGGTCAAGACAGCAAAAAATCCGCCTCCGCTGGATCCCGAGGAGCCCTACAACACAGCGAAGGCTATAGCCGAGTGGGGCTTGGATTATGTGGTACTGACCTCTGTGGACAGGGACGGTGAGTGCCTTCTCTCTCAGCTCCTTCAGTCCCAACTCTCTTGTCCCTTACATTGGGTAAACACAGACCTTGGTAAACGTTTATCACACAGCACAGTTGTTGAGGATTGCTATTTTAAAGGAGTTGACAGTGCTGAAACTTTGGAAAGTTTCTACACGTTCTTAGTATTTCCCTACGTCTGGTGAAATGTAAGTTACACTGTTATTAAACATTAACATATTACAATACTTCATCAAAAAAAGCCCCACAGACATTCATAGACAATGCCATTACAGAACTTTCTGCCAAAAACTAAACCTGGAATACCTCAACAAAACAAAGTTGCCTATTTCTAAGGACGTAGTAGCTGCTTTGTGGTGCTATCACACAGGAGGGGAAAACCATTGTAAAGATTATTCAGTATATTTTGGTGGAAAGCCCATTAGCCTTCAACATGGCTTAAAATAAAAGAGCATAATATATTTCAGTTTTTGTAGAACTGTTTGTCAGACCAAAAATGTAACAGGATAAAGCTATTTTGTGCTCAGACTGACAGTGAACCTAGAGACAGGTAAATTTGGAGTAAACATTTGAAGTCTGCCCTAAGAAGTCTATCCCACAGTTAGACTTTGTGCAAAACAAGGCTTGCTGAAATATCTCTTGTAAACCTTTGGCATGAGCAGTAAGATAAGACTGGGGTTTGACTAAGATTTGCTTTATTAGTTTGCATTTAAATTTGACTCTGCTGGTTTTTGTGGCTTTGCTAATAAGTGAATATGTTTCTTGAACAGAAAGGTTAATTGAATAATTGAAATGCTTCTAGATATGCCTGATGGTGGAGCAGAACACTTCGCAAAGACAGTCTCTCATCTGAAAGAAAGGTACATTTTTAATGTATTACTGTTATTACTACAACTTTAGAACGTGGTACTGCATGTAGGTCAAAACTACCTTTAGCTGGATTATTCCAGGGGCCCTGCAAATATAAAAATCTGCCTTTAGCCTTTCTATTTCCCCCTCTTTTTGTTTTTCCCCCATTTTTCATCTTTTACTATGTAATGGCCCCAAAGTATTTTGAATTTGGATGCATTTCCCATTTAGCCTGGGTTTATTTAAAGCTAAGCACTGGATTATTTCTTTGACCGTGTGGCTGGTTTACCAGGAGATGAGTACACACTTCCGAGGTATGTTTATTCTTGAAGCCTGGGGCTCAGACACGGTGGATTCAGATAACTCTGTCCCCGCATGGCAGAAGAAGTCGGGTTTCTCTTTCGGCGGTGATGAGAAACCCACCGTGGTGTTTTCCCACCATGGCTGTCTCCATCACGCTGCTTTCCCTGGCTGTGCTGCCTTTGCTCTCTGCCTCGGTGCCCTCTGTGCCGTTTGGCTGCCTGTTTGTCTACCTGCAGGTTTTATTCCTGCAGCCTCACAGGGAGACTTTGCCCAGTGTATTTGGGGCTCCAAAGGCTCCTGCAGTTTTCCGTGCCTGCTGAAATCTGGCTCCTAGACACTGAGACGAGATTCCAGGGCAACAACGCGGAGTCTTCTTATCCCCCTAGGCAGGGTTGTGGCTCCTCTGTATTTTGGATATGAAACTTCAGTTAATCTGCCACAAAAACGCATGAAAAATCACGTATAAACAGCGAACGTGATTATTTAAGAGGCTGTTGGAATCGCTTTTAGATTTATTATTTGGCTTTCATTCTATTTCAGCTCACATGAATGAAATCAGGAATTGAAACACGTGACGCTTTGTTTGAATTGTGATACAAGTATTTGCAGAAATCTGTTGATTTAGAAGCGTATCCTGAATTAACTTTGCGTTGCTTATCAGAGCATCACTTATTTAATGGTTGGACTTCGTCATCTTAGAGGTCCCTTCCGACCTAGATAATTCTATGATTTTATGAAGTAATGTTTGGGTTTTTTTGCTATCTTGATATATTATTTTATTTTAGCCACAGTGAGGCGAACCCCGTAGCCGCGTTCACCCTCAGCCTCTCCTTTCCAGGAACCCCAAGATCCTGGTGGAATGCCTGACGCCCGATTTCCGAGGGGACCTTTCGGCTGTGGAGAGAGTGGCCTTGTCGGGGCTGGACGTGTACGCCCACAACGTGGAGACGGTGCCGGAGTTACAGCGGTGAGCACCGGCGGGGGGGAAGGGGACAGCCGGCTCCGGGTCCATCCCCCGCCGCCCAAACCCCGGGCCGGGGCCTTCCCTCACGGGGACAGGGCCGCAGCCCGAAATGGCGGGGGGCGCGCGCTCCCAGCCTGCCGCGCGCGCCGCCGCGCCGCCAGCCCNCCACGGGGGTGGCAGCCGTATGGAGAGGGAGCTCGCCTTTGGGACTCAAACCAGCGGGAAACGGGGGGCGCGTCCCCTCGCTCGGGGCGCTCCCGGCCGGCCTCACGCTAACCGTCTGAAGTTGCCATTTTTCACTCTGTGGAAAGGGATCACACCTCCCTCGGCCTCTCTAACTTCTCTGCACCCTTTTTCTCGCCCCCCTCCTCCTCCCCCCCCGCCTTGTGCTGAAAATACACAAAGGACGGTGCGTGATCCCCGAGCCAACTTTGAGCAGTCCCTGCGAGTGCTGAAGCACGCTAAAGAGGTCCAGCCCGGCGTCATTTCCAAAACCTCCCTAATGCTGGGGCTGGGCGAGACGGATGAACAAGTATATTCCACCATGAAACGTGAGTTGCTGTTGAAAGACACGCCGAAATTCTCGGCGTTTTATTGCGTTGGAAAAAAAATGTGAGCATCTTTGCCTCGACGTGCAGATCAGTTGGTCGGTGCAGGAAATGTTTTCTAAGTTTCTTGGGTGGGAAAAAAAAGTTTGGTTAAAAAAGATTGAACTTCTGAAATATTTTGCCTTCACGTGGCTTTCAGATTCAATTTGACAGGTAAATCCAGCTCATGTTGATTTCAATGGAAGTTATAGTGATCTTTGTGTGACTATTAACATTCTTATTTCTGCAATGCTTAAATAATGGGCTTGCAACATAATTGCCTTATCATGCATTCCTTTTTAGAAATGGCAGACCTGATTGTTTGAAATAGTTTATTTCAACTTGCAAAAATAGTTCTTGTCCATGGAGCTGTATCATGTTCTTATGTCTTCATGTAAATGTATTTTTAAGAGGAGACAATGTCACAGTGGTAAGTGAATGCAGTGCACTTGCAAGAAGAAATTCATAAATCCTATGGCATTTCTCCTGTATCCTGAAAGCATGTCTACCTGCTACTTTATTTTGTGTACAACAGCCCATATTTAGAACGCAGTGATGTAGTCAAGTTCTGCAGCTGTCCCACAATCTGGACCATAAAGTCACAGTTCTTGATTTTCCCATTCTTCCTGCCTGGCATTTCCTAGCCACAAGAATATGGAAGTTCAGATTTGGTGCTATTTGTTTTCAGATCACTTTCATGGATGTATTTGGGGCCGGGCGTTACCCACTGCATTCATTCAGTTACTCTAATTTGTTCCCTTTCCTTCTTCTGGGTACAAGTTAAAGAACGCGTAAACGTGCTGATACCAAACCAGTTTCTTTACAGAACCATGTCAATCTAAACAGAGATTCCAGAGTAACAATGGATGTAATGCTGTAATTTTTCTTCCTATTTGGTGTGGGGCAACCAGCCCAAGTAGCCAGAAAATGTGTTAATGCAAAATCTGATTCCTTGGCCATCCCTTTGTTCAGAACACCCCACTAGCTGCTGTGAACATAATTCTTCAGGCCAGCTGACTGTTGTGTTTCTGGGTCTTCCTCTGTAAGTAGACTACCTGAACTCATTTGCTGTGTATTGATTCTAGTAGATAACACAAATTTTAGCAGGCAAAGTTTCTGAAATTCTGCAGGCATCAAAAATAACGCCCTAAGTGTGTAAAACTGGCAAAACGTGTTGACAGTTTTGCCTGATTTATAGTTCTTTAGAACTGCCCGCATCTTTTCAGGATGAAGTCTCCTGAATCAGTGGAGAGGTGCCAACTGGATGCGCAGGCATCCATTTTTTTTGTCAAATGAAGGCTCTGACCTAAAGACAGACGGAAAAGCAGCAAGATAAAAAAGACAAGAGCGTGTTGTCTCTGCAGCGAGAGACGTGACTGCAGTGAGTGCAGCGCAGGGGTGTTTTCTCAAGCTTTAAACTAGGCAGCTCGGGCCTTGCTGCGGCGGGGAGCTCAGCATGGTACGTGGCTACAGCTCCTGGAGGCTGAAAGGTCTCTTTTGTGGGGAGCAGAATGTAGCCCCCGTGGGGCGCTGCGGAGTGACTTTGTTCAGGCTGGGAAGGAGGGCAGTTTCTAGTTGCTGACAATCCCTTGTGATGTTGTTTTTACAGTATTGCGGGAAGCAGATGTAGATTGTTTGACCCTAGGACAGTACATGCAACCAACGAAACGTCACCTAAAGGTAAAAATGCGGCGTTACGGTTTGTACCTTGCACAGTCAAGTTTCCTCTTTCTAAACTGAGGCTTGATATGCGTCCTTACCTTAACTGTGGATCCTGGGAAAAGTAAATACCTTCCTTGTTTAACCTGATCTTCATCTGTTACGGACTCTTCACTAAAAATGACCTCAGGTGTCTAATCCCTTCCATCTTCTGCAGACTTTCTACTGCTACTCGCTGCCGTTAGCTGGGAGACAGCTGGAGCTGAGGCACGGTTCTGGGAAACAAGAGTCTCAGTGTCTGTCACAAACATAATGGCTCAGGCCAGCTCCCCTTCACTGTCTCATAGGCTCTCCCTTAATGGTGCCACTTCAGCTGGGGAAATGACCATTTTCTCCCTCTCTAATCTGTCCAGAGCTTGAGTCTCTGTCCTGATACTGTCTTTCAATGAAATAACTGTTAGTGAAGAGATTTGTTGGGCTGTTGGATTTTTTTTTTTAACTCACTTGGACATAAAAAAGGTTTGCTCAAACAGACCGTTCAAAAAGGTGAAGAAAATGATAAAGCAACAATTAGAAATTAAATTTGAAACTTTTCAGCTAAATCTGAAAAGCAAATAAAATGCATTCTTTAGGTAGAAAGCAGAGAGAAAATTCAGTTTGTGACTTGACTGCTGAAAGTTTTGGAGTGTAAAATTTTGATCTTGCAATATCATGTCGCTACCTGCCAGCTAAAGCCATTTCATTTACATTAATACCTGATCAAAATGAATTCTTTTCACTCAGGTTGAGGAATATGTAACTCCCGAAAAATTTAAGTACTGGGAAAAAGTAGGAAATGATCTTGGATTCCATTACACTGCTAGCGGGCCTCTAGTGCGCTCCTCCTATAAAGCAGGTAAATTTCTGAAAAGCATTAGATTCTTTAGCACATAACATTGTAATATATAAAGTTAAAATGTTGACGTAATCTGCAGCAAAGCTCACCTTAGCTCAAGGACAGCTCATATAGCCATCCTTTTCTTTTTCTTTAAATTATTTACACTTGCTATCTTCTATAGCTCATCTAAATGCATCAGTATGACAGTAATTGGTATTTGTCCAATTGCTGTGCTGCTTAAGCTTGTTTTTTTGCCAAACCTGGTTTGTACTCTACTTAATGGGTGAGGCAGGATAAAGGGTACCCAATTTGCAAGTTTTCCTTTACGTTCTCTCTCTTGGACACTTCAGGGTTTAATGGGGCCCTTTGTTGTTTATGATGTAATTTTGTTGCTTTAGGCAGAATTTATTTACAGTGCCCTCGCAATAATTAGACGTATTTATGGCAGTGCTTTTCCTGACAAAGCAGCACTGGGTATTAAGTAGCAGCTGATATTAATGGAACTATTGTGTAGGTCCAACATCCTGCTTTTTTCCTAAGGAGGGAGCAGGGAAGATGCAGCTGGGTTACCTTGCTTCTCAGGCTGTTTCAATGCCAGCTCAAATGAGACTTACAGCAGGTTTCGCTACAAGTTGCTGATACTTTATGAAATAGGAATTTTTAATTAAATCATTCCACTTGTGCCTGTTGGAAAGCACAAAGAAGCAGAGCTATTCCATAAAACTGGGCCTGAGGAAAATCAGGATTTGGGGGTGAAGGGGTTGTTTGTTAGGTTACAGGTTTTGCTTGGATGTTTTTTTACATCCCTGCTGTCTGTATTGAAAGTGCTGTTGTATAGAATTGAATTACTTTAAAATACTCATAGGAACAATTGTTTTGTAAAATAGAATTCTCATGTTAAATGAGAAATGTGTCTTGTTTTGCTTTATGTCATTGAAATACCTACAAACCATTTTGGTGCTCTTTTTTGCCTTTTAATTAGGTGAATTCTTCTTGAAGAACTTGGTAGAAAAAAGAAAGACAAAAGTCATCTGAAAATGAGAGTGAAGCTATTTAAAGCAGCCACTTTTAAGGATCCTTTTTTCCCAGCATATAATTATACTCAGTTCCAGAAAAGCAGAAGACCAGATGGTGGATGTATGAGTAAACTTACTATCTGTCCAGAACACTTTTCTCTCACTGAAACTCTTCACAGTATTTTACCTAATTCCTGCTGGCAAGGCTACAACTGCATAGTGTTCAGCAAAAAGTCAGAAGATAGATTTTGAAAGAGCGATGGAACTGAGGTGGAAGAAGTGTAAGCTGAAAAGAAAATGGACAGATTTAATTAAATGGGTTTGATACTACCTTCAATATTGGTGCAGTTGGGTACTTGTGAAGATGGTAATAACTGATAATTTGAAAGGTACTGATATTTTGGTGTATCTTACCATTACTTAACACAAGTTTGCAGGGACTCTGGGAAATAGAGGAGTTCTGAAGATTGTGTACGGGACAAAGGACTGTATTAGGGCTGTCTTGAACCACACCAGAGAAGGTACCAGTAATACTCCTTCAAGAGATGGTATCTCTTAGCTGCATCTTAAGAAAATGAGCTATACCATTCTGATAGCTAATGCTTTCCAGGTGCTTGCATGTCTCAAAGTGTGAGCCTTGGTAAACACAAGGTATCAAGGTGAAGAAAACGAGCCCTTTCTGGCAAGACAATTAACCTCATGTAGATACCATATAATTTAAACCATATGGAAAATCAGCATTGCAGCATCAATCGAGCCACCCCTAGCTCGGGTATGGGGCTGTAACAAGCCCCGCTGAGTTGCGCAGCTGCTGCTTTGGTGTTGGGTACGCGGAACTGCTGCTGGTCCGTACTGTGCGGCTACTCCACGGGTATCCTCTTCTCATTAAAGGAAAGTTAAATACCCAGTCTGAGGGGGTGGTGGTTGTGCTTGATTGGTCTGGTTACCTGCCCCCCAGAGACCTGCTCTGCTTGTTACATCGGAACGCAGAGAAGCGAAGGCATCGTGGATGAAATGTGGAATCCATTGCGTATCATACTGAGCTCAAGCAGAAATGAAAGCGTGGCTCATGGTATAGTAACAGCTGGAAAGGCTTCTTTTTACAGTCATGATAGTTCAAAGTGCCTCCCTCCCTAATAGTCCTCAGTTGTCTGCTGTGGACATTAGATACAGGTTTTGAACTGGCTTAAGCTGTATCTTTATGGAGTTATTTGGGGAACGTGCCGGGAATTTGTTATCTGGTCCCAACCTCTCATCATGCAGGTAATCCTGTTGCCGGCTGTAGTACTTGTCTAAATTACTGTAGTCTATATGAAGAAGAGAGGACCCTCAGCCCACCCCATACTCAGCAAGATGTTAGAAGTAAGGCAGCTAATTAGCAAGTTAATATATAGAAGAAACCTGTTATTGTCGTGAACAACAAAAAATCAGATTATACCACTGAGACCAGGGACTCAAAATTGACACTTCACAAAATGAAACATAGCAGTAGGCTGATGTAGCTAAGGCTATACAGAGAAAAATAGCCTTAAACTAGAAGGAATGTACTAATTAAACAGTATAATGGAAGTGTAAATTAGGGGAAGAGAAACCTGAGCCACGAAGAACAGAGCAACAGCAATCTTAATAGCTGTACTTTGTAAAGGCAGAAAGGCAAGGCTTCTTTTTTTTTTTTAATTAAAAAAAAATTACTAAATTTCAAATAATAATAAATTTTAGAAATTTTAATTAAAAAAAAGTCTGACCACTACTCTTGGAAAGAGTAGCCATACTTTGAGCCTAAACCGCCCTGCCTCAGCTGCAGTATGCTGAATGCCAGAGCAGCCGAAGTAAGGAAATGCAATGCTCCCCCCAGCAGCGGGGGCAAGGCAGGGAGGGGCACGATCTTAACTCCAGGCTGCCCCCACGTTTAGCAGCTGCCAGCCTTTATTAGAGGTTGCTGCTATAAATAATGGCTCTGACTTGCCCACGGAGCAGATTTAACAGAATAGCACCGTAGCTTTTGCCAAGATAACTGCTCTTTCAGCATATCGTGACCAGAAATGGGGAAAAGTGAATTCTGAGTCATACAATTATTATCAAACTCTGACAAGAGGACATTGCACGGTAATTATCCGTGACTTCTTTACAGAGAGAAATAATGCTTCTGGAAACACAGTCCAATGTTATTTAATGTTAGAATTATTTTATGAATTGCTGCTGGGAGATGGTTTGGGAGATGATCTCACTTACACACAACTGTCTGCCAGCTGGTACCAAGTTTCAGAGCTACGTAAGCTATTTTCTAAGGACGTGTTTTGCTGTGGTTTCTGAGGAAAGCAGTCACATTTTGACTTCATAGATGATTTTTTTGTTTGTTTGTTTTTAAGAGTTTTTGAAGACCTCTCACAATTTATATGTAAAAATGACAAGTCTTATAGTGTTTAAGTTAAGAAGTCCTGCTTTTACAGACATCTTCCTTCCCTATTGCCCATTCAGCTTTTCCGTAACTGTTTGCGAAAGCACCAAACTCACAGAACTCCTGGTTATAAAATCAGCACAGGTTTCATAACTAGCTCAGTTTTGATTCTGATGAAGTTTTACATTTAGTGACATTTTCTTTATGTATGTCAATCAGTTCATTCCGTCAGTCTGTTTCACAAAGCAGCCATAAAATATTTTAAGAACCATTAATCTTCCTTGCAGTCAGGAAAACATCAAACTGAGTTTTGGGAATATGATTTCAAGTTGACACAAACACTTTAGAAGAATTAATAGTCTTTTGGAAAAAGATAACATCGTTCTAGTACACTGGTGTGAAGTATAATTAAGTGTTATGCAGCTGATTAGAGAACTGCTGCACCTTCCAGTGACTTCAAGGCTTTAGGGTAAATCAACAAAGCCAGAGTGTTCATTTAAGAATAATTTTAATTTTTTTCCTACTTGATCAATAATTAATATTGGTGTCCCCTTCATGTAAAAAGATGATGTCAAATATTTATGGTTCTTTACTACCATGTGGCAACTTATTGCAGACATTCACCTTGCAGTAATTCTCAGCTCTTGGCTTGGAACAGAAAAAGCCAAGTAACGAAAACTGGCTCCAGTATTCTTAAAGCAATCGTAGATAACCCATTAAGCTTTCCTGCATTGTTTTAAAATTCATTTCCAACTCTAGCCGTTGAGCAAGATTATGCCAGATCAACAGAAGAACCTCACATGAGAGAGCAAAGTGTAAATTTGTTGGCCAAAGTCTCACCGCTAACTGCTCCTCTAGTAACTAGGCTCGGTCAAAAATGCGTTTGGTCCATTCACGTGCAGTGTTCTTGCCTGGAAGCAGGCTGGTTTGAGCTGCACAAAGGGTTGAACACATACACAAAAGGAAGACAGTACATCTTGCCTGGCTTTTACATTCTGTCTATGCACATCTTAATTTATGCCATCTATATCATACTATTCGTAGGCTTGTACTAAAGATGGATTTGCCTCAGCTGTTGTATTCACACTGTTGCGGTGAAAAGCCAGCTTACGGTGGGATTGCATTTTATTAAGAACCCCATAAAAAAGGAACATCAGAGCACAGGAGTCCATTACTCACATTACACAATTCTCATCAAGAATTATATGCTGTAAGATCCCACAGACAGAATCAATAGCATTAAAATCCATCCCTTACATGCGCTACTCAAGCCTTCAAAGCAGGAATGCGAGTCATCTCCAATTCTTATTTCCCTGGCAACTGTGCTCTGAAGATGATGGCTTATGATTCACAGTGCTGCGAAAGCTTCCGAAGCTCGCTCTTGTGCCCGTGCTAAGGTTCTCTGGCATATATGTAAGGTAAGTATTGCAGTATCCTGAAGGCACCGTCCACCAGCAGCTCTCCATCATGGATGTGATTCATCCCACAATCCGTGTCTCACCAAAAGATTGCAGCCACCAAGAAAATAAGCTAAATCTCCAAGACAGGAAGGGAAATGCCAGTACCAGTTTTACCCCTTCTTGCTCTTCAGAAAGGAGCGATCCCACTATAATGAAATTTCCCATTCTTTACCATCTTTGTGATTAAGCCACAAGTCACTAGCCAGGCTTTGACTAAGTCTGCAGGAGAAACAGGGTAGGATTAGGGATGTAGCACCAACTTCCTCCACCTCCTTGGAACGGCATGTGAAAAGCCACTGGAATTCGCTGTGCCACTGCCCAGCCTTACAGCTCTTGCACATTCCTAACAGCAGCAACGCTTCACACAAGAGTTTAATGGTTCATCCATCTACTTCAAACTGGTAAGGACAGGTCCCACACAGAGACACTGCTGTTACAGCTGTGTGCAAGTTTCTGAATAGCATCCTGATCTTCCCTGCTCACCCTTCCTGTTCAGCTGAGCCCTGAAGCAGTGCTGTGCTGCCCCAAACATAGTTCAGGGCAAGAGATCCTTCAAGCACAACTTGTCAGTACCCTCTTCATCCCCAAGAGGTAACCAGCTTGCCCTCTCAGGTGCTCTGGGGGCAGAGGTAGCCAAGAAGATGCCCATCCTGCAGAGACAGGGTGATCTACCAGTCAGATTACAGTGCTTACAGACACCACAACTGGTGTCACAGGGTTGTCCCTGCTCTGTGGGTGTTGCGTGAAAGCGGCACTGGTGAATCGGGAAGAGAAGATGGCATAATGAAAGATGACAGTTTGATTTTAAGCCCCCATAATTCCCACTCACTTTGAGTGGTTTCTGTTGTACTTCCCACAGAAGAATCTTGTGATGAGACAAAAAGCCCAAGGCGTATTTGGCCAAAGTGCTGAGTGATGCCTGAATAAGTCCCTATTGTGGAAGCCATTAACTGTGGAATATGAAAGCATCTGGTTCAAGGATCCAGCTGTTTCAGTCAGATAATGCTGTCTTGTATTGTCTACCCAAACTGCTAGACAAGTTCCTTAAAACTTCAAGTATCTGTCCTAAAGCGTAAATTGTATCTACGTTTCTGTGGGTAGTTATGATAATAGCACTCATTACCAAGACAACACTAATTTTATGTTCTGCTTAACTATTAATATAGCGTACTCGAAGGCACACCTGTTGAATAAGTTCAGAAGGTATGGTGTGACTAGTTATAGGATAATTCTCTAACATCTCAACACTACTATTATTCAACTAAGACATTCTTTCTAGTCTGAGACCTGTTCATGGTCATCCTTCTCTATCCTCCCCTCCATTTCACAGCCCAACGCAACAAGCCAAACGCAAACTTTATCATCTCAAGGATTTTAATAGCACTGGCCCATTGAGAATAATAAAAACAAGTAGAAATTAAGTAATAGTAAAGGCAAAAAATATCAAAATAACATAGGAAATATTCATTCATGCTAATTAAATGAGGTAGCAAGCTGACTAACTTATGGGGCTGGATTTTTATTTTTAATGATTTCTTAACAGCAGAGAATAATTTCTGCAGATTCATTAAGAAAGCTGCTTTCAGATGAAGTATGTAAGCAGAAAAAAAAAAGGAAAAAGATAACCATCAGGTAGTTTTGTAGCTAATATTTGCTTTCTACTTGGACTGACACCAAATTAGGGTAATTCTGCTTAAATTCAATGTTCAAACAAGCCAAACGCTCCTCTGCTGAAGATGGGTGGTATTGCTGTAACTTAGGAAAAAAACTTGCCCCAGGAATCTGATTAGTTCAATAATTTATATGGCTGCACATGGAATGTAGGCAAGACAACCAAAGAGTCAAAAGTAATGATCTGCCAGTGGATCAGTTCATAGGTGCTGGTCCACTGTTGCTAATTACATGATCGACACCTGCAGAACCATCTGGCCTCCCAACAGATGTATGGTACAGGGGTACTGTTGTTGCAGTCACCTCCTTTTTCCAGCTCAACCCAAATCCTACCAAATTCACTTAGAACTTCTCTTTTGACTTCAGTGCCAGTTAGAGCAAGCATTTAACTGGGCAAAGAATTACCCAAGGAGAAAATGAAGAATCAGTGAGATCAAAATTCCTGATCACTGCCCATAACTGAACTTAAGTAAAAAGATGTTTCTATTTCTTTTGCTTTCATATCACTTGAAACATTTAAAGTGCAGTTCAGGAACATTTCTGGAAGCAGAAGTCTGCAGTTTGAAGGTAACTTTTCCACTTGAGAGATGATTCATTATTAAAAACAGGTCTGTACCATTTTCAGTAACCAAAAAAATTGCTATAAAAATAGAGATTTGAAAATAGACTGAATTCACATGTACCAGGTACCATTTCTAGTGTAAAATTGGTTTTTAGTTTATGAAAAATATCTTTCCTTAAAAAAAGCGTAGGCTTACAGTTATTATCACTAAGAAGGTCCACAGAATTCCTTCGGTACCTATTAAACGTTATACTCTAGGCTTCTTGACAGGTGGGTCCTGCAGGCTGAACTTGGGAATTTCACATGAAGAAGCAAAAGGAATTCTTTTGGCTGACACCTTCTTCCCAATTGTTTCAATCTGAAAGAGAAAGCACATTCAGGAAGTGAGTGTGGCAAACTAACAGGGTCCTGGCAGCCTATGAGGCATCTACAAACTAAGTCCAGGACCTTGACTACATTCCATGAACACTAGAATAATACAAGGCATGAAGCACAGCTCGCCCAGGGACAACTTCTGGGATTAGAAATGCAAAGAGTTTTTTAAAAACATGTTTGCGCAGGTGCCTGCTTTGCATATTTAAAGCTGCATCTTACTAATTTGGTCATTCATGTGCCTCAGCTTCCATAGGCCTATCAGAACAAATACCATAAAATGTTTCTGGGTATTCAGAAAGTGTGGGTTTGGCCTCCTTTGTCTGAAGATTTATATCCAGTAAATTAGGACAGAAGCAGCTGGGATGTTTTTGAAACAGATTCTGAAAGGCTAAATGCAGCAAACTCCATATAAAAGAATGCATGTAACAAAGCTGACACACATTTAAGTGTGTACTGCAAAATTCAAACAGTGAGACAGATTTTTTAGGTCAGACTACTGTAAATCCCTTGCCACTCAGTCATTGAAGAGTAAAAGCAAGAGGGAACAGAGAGCAGAAGGAAAGGAACATAAGAAACAACATCACCCATCTGATTACCTGGAAGCCAATTACTTGTAGCTCATTGTGAAGATCATCTAGAACTCTCCTGCCATCAAAGATAAATGCAGGCTTCAGCATCTTCTTATGAATACGTTCATAATCCAACTCCTGTAAAGGGCAATTAAAGTAGACAGAATAGGTAAATAGCATAACACTCCCTCTTTTTATTTTAGTTTAAATTTAAAATAGCATTTTTACCTTAAACATGTCCCATTCAGTGCAAATTACAAGAGCATGAGCTCCATCACAGGCTTCATAGGGATCTTTACTTATAGTGACCAACCGAGACACTGTAACAGAAAGAAAATAAAGTTTTATTCTGCACGCATCTTTAGCATCAGCCTAGTGCACTCCTACCAAACTTGTCTCCTTCCTTGCCCAACTCAAACAAGGAGAGTTTCAGGTCACTCATCTAGAGATGTCTTCTGTCGAGACATTTGTCACTTTAATTTCACTTATTTAAAGAAAAGCAGTTTGTACCTGGCACCTGAAGGGAGGTACCTGGCACTTGAAGTTAGGCATTCCAGTTTGATTTAAACAGTCAAGAGCATCTCTAGAATTCAAAGCTGCTGCGGAGTGCTCAAATGTCAACTCTCACAAAGGTCACTGCCGGTACAACAGCAGCACATCACGGTTCCTGTTTCACACTCAGGTCACACTAGAGAAGATAACGTGTCTCACTAGGGGCTGCCTTCATCCCTTGACTGCCCCAGCAGCTGCTTAGAGGCAGCCCTCCCATTCCTCTCCCATTCAAGGGCATGTCAAATAGGGTACACGCTTCACTCTTCTTTGTCACAGCTCATTCCTCCATCGTCTTCACCTCTAGAAGTTTGATCTACCATCTCCAGTTTTCCCCTCCCCAACAAAGAAAGGAAACAGAGATCCCCAAAATCCCCTGCTTCTTCCCAAGAAATTTCTAGTCATTGACGATTACTTCAAAGTCTGCCTGAATTTAAGGGAATAGATGAATTTATGAATTTGGAAGTTATGGAAGTTGGGAGGTTATTTGGAAGCTATGGGGGAGGAGAGAATACTCTACAGTCAATTCCCGACTTGTTTCTTTATTTCTACTTCACATACACAAGCAAGAAGTAAGGCAAGAGGACTCAGGACGCCAAGGAGCTGACAGAGCAACACTAGTCTTTCCGACTTCTAGATATTTTTCTCTCTCTTCCTTTTAATTAGGCAGAGAGAAAATTCTTTGCATGTATTCAAATGAATATTTATCAAAAGAAAGATACAATAGTACAGAATCAGCATTTATCTATAAAAGCTATGGGGAAAGGGGGAAGAGTTACAGTAATCCTCTGAGCCATGACAATCCTCTAGTAAGTGTAGCCAGCACCACATCATTGCCATGGTGAAAATGAGAAAATGAATTTATAGCATTTAAGACCTCGTGTGTTTTGAAAATAGGGTGGGTTTTTCTTCTTGGGGGGGTATGGGGAATAGGCTTTACACGAGTATTCTTACCTTGGTTATCTTCTGAAACACCTGGATGCGAGAGATCCAAGATGATTTGTTCCTTAGGTACTTTAGGATCGTAGATATGGAGCTTTGCTCCTTCATCCATTAAATACTTGCTAATGTAGATACTGGATGACTCTCTAGGGAAAAGAATAAATCAGTTAGAGAACCAGATGGTATGTTCTAAGTAACAAAAGTCGCCAAGTGTCATGATATGCCATGCCAGAGCCTTTATACCAGCTTTATGTTAAACATCTCAGTGGTAATCCATGCTGGCAGCACACTTAAAATCTTGAGGGAGGCCAAGGAAAGTAATATGAAAAACAAGTTTACACCTCTCTTGCTGAATCATGCAAGAGAGATACCAAGCCTCAGGACTCCTATAGACCATAATTAGCAAGGCATCAATCTTATAAGCATTCCCCATCAACTGCAGTTGGAGAGAGTGGTATAAAGTTTAAGCTTCACAGGAAAACTGAATTAATCACCTTTGGGAAATAAAGCTGAAACCTTGGCTTCACATAGCAATTTAGAGTTAGTTGCAAAAGTGTTTGTGTTCTTCTCTTGTGGAAAATGGAAGGACCCTGTCAAAATCTATCTTTGCTTACACAACTTAATAAGGACTGAATTGGTGCCTCAAGCCTGCCAGCATTTAAGACAAATTTGGACAATGCCCTGAGGAACATGTTTTAACTTTTGGTCAGCCCTGAAGCGGCCAGGCACTTCCAACTGAAAATATTCTGTTCTTCTAGTTACCTGCTCTAGCTTCTGAATGATTCAGGTATGTTGTAGAGGTCAAGATCAATAGTCTCATCCATTTAAAAAAGACTAATCCTTGTTACAAATCAATTCAGTCACAGGAGATTAAGGGTTCTGTATCTGATCTGTTTTTATTAACACAATTAAATTGGGAGGTTTAGCTGCATAGCTGATGAAGAGTACAGGGAATCCACATTAGTGAATTGAATTTGCTTTCTTACCTTGTGTCCCCAGTATCCTTTTTAAAGGCAAACCCTAAAATAGCGATCTTCTTATCAGTGACCGTATTGAACAAGCTGTCAATAATGCGGGAAGCAAATCTTCTTCTCTGATAATCATTCATGTCTATTACCTGAAGTTACATAAAATGTGATGGTACAGAAGGAAACCATTTTAAACTATAAACAGATTCTATTAACAATCAAGCCAAGCTACCCACACAAAAGTTTAAGAGAGGCCTAGAAAATAAAGCTAAGTATTTTTACTCAGTATCGTAAGTAATTCAAAGAAAATTAGTTAATTTATCAAGTTCTGAGACAATTCCTATTTTAACTAGTGACTGTAAAAGCATATGCACACATACTACCTTGCATTACCTAGTTCAAAGGCTAGGATTTTTCAGATTGCCTTTTTTAAAAACAAAACAAAACATAAGAACCCCAAACCAGCTTATAGTAGTCTAGGCAGAAACTTGGAAAGCAGCTTCAGTGTTAGAGTACATAGACATCCCATTGCCAGACCTACACTTCCTTACATGCCATGAAGAATGACTGTGAAACCATTTTTGTCCTTTCTAATCTGAACTGACAGATTTCAGTGCACAAATCTAGTGTGATTAAACCAGATTTTTAAGTGCTCCACTTCTGTCGTTACATGAAAGTGGGTTCACTCAGTCTGATTGCTCCTGCACTTTCCTCTCAGCCTGCTTCATACTTTGATCTCTCAGTCCTTCACACACACAGGGCACTGGATCACTAGAAGAACAGGAAAGGTAGGTTCACCCACCCCAGTGTTCAGTGCAGACTGCAAATGAACTATACTTCCCTCTGTTTTGAGGCTTTCAACCCAAATCGAGAATTAACAGGAAGAGCCTATGAAATGTAAGGTATAAACTACACAGTAGAAGGATATCGGTGAACCAGGTTTATTTAAGAAATAAAATTAATGAGATTTATGCAATTCAACAGGGTGGTGATGGGGAACAAAGGTAACAGTTGACCAGGTAAGAGGGACACGTTTCTTTCTGTAGGTATATTTTCAAGTAATGAAGATTTCAGAATTAGAGAGCCCTGTCCTGTCTAAATGCCTGAGCAAATAATAGTCAGGATTCTGGGGCTGCTCTGATCAGCGTATCCTCCAGAATTTGCACCCTGTCCTCAGACTGGTCTGAGGTCTCCCATGTGCGTGCACTGGGACGAGCTGCTGACAGCGCAGGGCTTGGGCCACAAAGAAGGGGTTCATGCGGTTGCTTATACAGGCGCACATGTATGTGCCTTATGTGACCTGACCAGTGTGGGCTGGGGCAGAGAGACCTCTGCAAGATGACAGCAAGGAAGCAGGAGGGGCAGGTAAGGGGTTGTGCTACATGAACACAGTGCCCTTTACCTTATGCTAACGTTGCAGCACCTGTTGTAGCTGATTTGTCCACAGCTTAATGAGCCACACAGAAACACTCTAAAGAGTTGCTCTTAAAAAAAATAAGGGAGCATAAAAGCATTAAAAGCACTTTAAGCTACCTTGTTTACATGAACAATGCAGCCTTTTAGGCTTTTGTTAAATAAAAACAACACATCCATACAGCAAAACTTAAATGTTCCTATGCCTTTGGGTTGCCAAGATACCAAATAGGTTGCATTTGGAGAAGGACCTCTGTGATCTCAAAGGATAAAGCCAAACCAATTTGTCTCTTTCAAGACAGTAACAATTTTTCCTATTTATCAGATTATCACTGAGAAAACATGGTTAGTTCCTGCAGCTCCAGGGATTGCCTGTTGTCTGCTTACATCTTATATTGAGTAAAAGCAGTAGTTCCTGAAGCAAATACCAGAACCTGGGGCTCCTCCTCCTTCCTACTGTGCCAATGCAGCCAAGCCCTGCACTGAACCTATCCTCTCCTGGATGCTTGCAGAAGGTTTGTGCAGTAGTTTGTCTCAGCTTCACTGATGTGAAGACATTGGAATGGGCTGCCCAGGGAGGTGGTTGAGGCACCATCCCTCGAGGTGTTCAAAAGACGGGTTGATGTGGTGCTGGGAGGTACGGTTTAGTGATGGTGTTGCTTTTTGTTTGTTATGTGGGTGTTTATTTTTGTCAAAATTAGGTTGATGGTTGGACGAGATGATCTTTAAGGTCCCTTCCAACCTAGAAGATTCTGTGATGTGATTGCAAGCCTCTCCACCATGGACTAGACCGTCCTAGCAAAGTAAGATGTCAAGGAAGATGTCAAACTGAATCTCTTCAGAGCCAGGCAGCATAAACCCCAGGTTTCCCTTGCCTCAAGCAACTGATGTAAGAGTTACAGTTGCAAGTAAGTAACTACGCTGCTGCCTAGCCCCCCCTGGCTGGAGACTGTGCTATCTCAACAGGATGTAGAAAGCCACTGGACACCACCAGAGAATATAAGAAGCTGACGAAAGTCAGAGATATCACTGTGAAGCATGTCTGAGTTTTAGAAGCGGTTATGGAGGAGCTGTTAGTGAGATCCAGCCAAGCTTCAGGTAATTGGAAGGGAATAACAGGGATCTTTTGGGGAATAGACCTTGCAAAGCCAATAGAGCCTAGATAACTCCATCAACATGTACCACGTGGCCACAAACACCTAGGCTACAGTACAGGAAATACTGAACTTCAGCATGGATGTGGCACAACTGACCAATGATGAAAAAGTACTTATGGGTAGGCTGTTTATTCGGCAGCAGACTGGGATGAGGAAAAGTGATGAGGGAAAAAAAAAAACATCCAAAAGGATGGCTGGAAAAAGGGAAAGCTGCTAATAAGGTGGGAAATCAAGCACTTGGTATTCTGGGGGAACCTACTAGGCAGCCTTATACCTGATCACCACAGCCTAAATCAGGACAATAAAGCCATTCTTTTGATCATACCACATGTCAAAGCTGCTTCCTCAGTCAGGCCTGGGAAGAGGGGTGAGGTGCTTTCACTGGATAGTAGGGAAACACTTGCTAGTACAGACTGAGCATCCTGGTACTGCTGTGTTGGTGCTAGGCCTGAGAGCATCCACACCTTCCCAACCATTCCTAACATTAACCAGGGAACAGCAGCAGCAACCATGTTTATTTAAAAGAATAGCAAGTTCTGCTGAGTTCTTTCAGAAAAGGAACTCCCTGAGGAAAAGATCATAAGCTCTGAATTCAAAGTGGACAGAGATTACCAAGTGCAAGAGGAAGACAGGACTCTGGACATGCTTGTACTTCACATTTTCTACTGCTACTTCTAGACGATCTCCCAACCCATTTGATCCAGACAACTTAATTCACCCCAGAAGAAGCCTAAGCACCCACAAGTATCAAATGCCAGCGTTAGGCTGAGGGCCCTAAGATGTAAACTGTTAAGATACCTGCTCCTTAAAGCTGAAACATAGATTATACAAGGGCAATGCTCAAAAGCTCAATGCCTGAAAGCTTAATGCTGAAGAAACAGGATCCTCTCAAAATAATCAGTGAAGAACAACTTGTACCTGTTGCCAGTAGCGGGCTACTTCCGGTAAGTTCAGCGCCTCACAGAGGTACACTAAATTCAAGACATCCTTCTGAAAACAGCTACCTCCAAACCCTGAAAGAGAAAATGGTTATTTTACAGGTGACTAAGGTACTATTCTAACCCAATCTTTGGAACAGAGTAGTTTTTGGCAATCATGGATATTATAATTATCATTGAGATCATAATTTTTCCCAGTATTTCACTGCTAGCAAATGAAAACCTTAAGAATCTCTCAAAATCCAATTCTTGGACCCACCTACTTGTCGGTTACAGAAGCCCTAGAATCTACTTCAGGTCTCACTGAAGTCAATGGAAATTTGAACCCAGTCTCAGGGTTAATAATAATATAGCCCCTTGCATGGTTTTTTTTTTTTATTACTACAAGTGAGTGGACAAGTTCCTGGGTTTGCTCTCCCCACACCTAGAGGTTTAGATTAATACTTCTCAGAACAAATATATTAAAATTAGGCTCTCCTCCTCCACCTCCAAATAGATGATTTAATTGCCACAAACCAAAGATCACCACAGCTGACTAAGGGAGAACTGAGATAATTAATAGAGGGATCCTTGACCTTTAGAACTTTGCTCAGGATTCCAGAAGCAACACGCTGCAGAAAGAACTATAATAACCTAATAGGAATTTTGGTAATGTATTTGCTATCTGCTTTTCACTCTTGCATAGACTCTAGGAGAGCTTGCATTTAAAGTCACACTTTCTATTCCTAGCATGAAGACTGTAGACATATAGATAAGCTTTAGTCTTGTTCCATAAATTTGAAAGTTTGTTGTACTGATCACCACTTGATCACATCTTACTCTAGTAAATCTTAGCAACTGAATTAATCCTACAAATTAGAAGTTGCCATCACACATTCTGACCTCAAGGCATCCCCTTCCTCAGGACACTGGTAGCAACTCCCGAACAAAATTGCAGCAGCTACAGCTGGGAAGACATCTTACAGAGTGCAATCACCAGTCATGCTTCAGAAAATTAAAGTTGCAACTTTTCAGAGTGCATGGTTTATCCTGCCTGGGACACTGGAAAGAACTCTCAGGTTTCAGATTGCCAGGGTCTAGAGCAACCTAAGTCCATGATATTTTACCAGAAATACTTGGTTTACACTAGAGCAATATTTTTTTTTTTTTTTTTTTTTATTTTACACACTCATGCTGTAGAAGATTTTAGACTGACAGATCAATTCAAAACACTACTAGAAGACCCATTGCAGTACTAAACAGAAGCACAGAATAAAAAAAGAAAAGGATTTTTTTATTTACCAACACTGGCTTTGAGAAACTTATTTCCAATTCTTTGGTCTGTTCCAATAGCTCTTGCTACTTCTTCAACATCTGCTCCTGTAGCTTCACACAGAGCACTGATTGAGTTAATGCTGCTGATTCTTTGGGCAAGGAAAGCATTAGCTGCCTGTAAATAACAATAATAAAAAATCATAGTAAAGAGAGCTTGATTCTTTCAGAAAATAAGATGCCCACAGATCAAAGGGAGTTACTACTGGAAGGATTATTTTAGTATGTAACTCCGTTGAGATACAAAATGGTAACATAATTAGTTTAATACACAAATGCCCGCTATTGGAACCTAAGCAAAATAATGTAATGCTTAACTTGCAGAGTTTGAAATGCTTTATGATGGTAACCAGCTCCTTCAGAACTAGAAGTCTACACTATTAAAAATAACACAGCAATAAAAGCGAGAAAAGGCTTTCATGGAAAGCTGATACCATCTATTAGCCCAACTGAGATAATCAGAAAAGATGAATATCCTTTGACATATACACTGGGTGCTCCCAGCCTCGTCTGGCTTTCCTTGCTGCATCACTCACTGTCAGTGAACTTATGCTTCTGAGCTCTGTCTCGCTTACACCCTTTGCTCATTGCAAACAACAGCAGTGAGTGACACTGACCAGTTTAGAAAGTTCTGATGACCAGGTATTGGTTGTGAGGATTTTTTCTTTGGGCACCCAGTGCTCATAAACAGCACAAAGAGCACGGACAGCTTTCTGTCCCTCTGGAGAATCATCTCCACCGATGAGCACTCTGTCTGGGTTCTTCAGGTCCTTGATGGCTGTTCCTTCTGCGAGGAACTCTGGGTTAGACAGCACCTACAGGCACAGAAATAAAGAACAACAGATAGAAGCCAAAAGCCCAAACCAGCCTTTAAATACACAACTCAAAGCTTATGCTTACCTGCAAATCCAAATTAGGCTTAGTATTAGCATCAAATATTCGACGAATGCTCTCCGCAGCACGTACTGGAACTGTGCTTTTCTCAGTGACAATTTTATAGCCATTTGAGTTTTGTACAATTCGCCTAGCACAAGCTTCAATGTATTTCAGATCAGCTGCTCGGCCTTTTCCCATGCCATAGGTCTTTGTTGGAGTGTTAACCTAGTTACAAATAACAGAGGTGGAAGAAATGTTGCAGGTCTCAACACAAGAGCTCTTTGGCAAGGTGAAATTGTTAAGAATGACAGATACTTTCTCTCCCAGAGTCCAGCTTGCTCCTACCCCAGAATTATTCTAGTTACCATATCAGATGAACAGCTATTAGCTTTCTCAGTTACCCATTTTGTCTTCTAAAGAAAGCTTATTGGCCCTATTCAAATGGCATTTAAAACAAGAGAAATTCATAGCAGCTCTGCATGCTTCGATGAAACTGAGTTCTTATTCTGGAAACACCAGTAATTTCTTCATTATTACAGCCAGCCACCTTCCCCACATCCCCCCCATCAGGAGTGCAAAAATTCACATTATAAGAATCTTGCAACTAGTAATGTAGTTACTGTTTAAACCCACTTTGCAGTGAAACCTAAGTGCAGAGCTGCTGAAAATTGCTATACTGAAGCACACAGAAAAGGCAACATGAGGGAAAACACGTCATTTAGATTAAGACAGAGGGTCCTTTTCATTACAAACTGAAAGAAGAAACGGCAACGACATGTAAAACACAACAGCATTTTTTAAGCCAAGGACAGGTGGCAATATATGGCCTGCATTAGTGGCAGTCATCCAGGCAAGTAGCATTCATTTTAGACCTAACGAATGGAGAAAAATACTATCAGAAAGAGAGCTCTGTACTGAGGTGCCCTAACAAAGAGGAGCTCTCAGGAAAAGAGGACATAAGTAACAAAAATAACCTAGCTGGGGCCTACCAAGACGAATTGCAATCAATTATTTTGGATTCTGCATTAGGAACAACCTTCTAGATTATAAAAGGTCACACTGTTTATGTTTGACTGGATCATCTTCCTAGTGGTACCAACAGCTTAGAAATATTGAAGATAAAAAATATTAAAGCCAGCCCCTCTTCTATTAATACACTTTTTTTAATAAAGCTTCTAAAGATAAGTCATCTTTGTAACCTAATAATAGGTAGATGATTTTTGCCTCCTTATCTAGGATCTGTATTAATATTGTTAAAGTCCCATGGATTTCAGTAGTACACTGCAATGACAGATCTGCACTATATTCTGCTTCAGGACCTCACGCATCTAACCATGCTAAACATAAACATTATAACTTTGATATAGAGCCTGTTCATTTGTCAAACATTCTGTTGACTATAAAAAAAAAGGATAAAAATTAAAATAAAAAGCTTACTTAGCATTTTTCCCCACAGTACACAGAAAGACAAGGAGAAAAACTGCAACACAGTGACATGACATTGCTAACTGAATCTATAGGACAAAATAAAGGCCTCTTCCTAACATAAGAGCAATACAGTAATTTGATAAGAAATAAAAGAAAAATAAAATACAAACACACACAACCACCTTCTCCCTGTAAACTTACGGAAATAAATACAAGATCAGCTTCTCTAATGGCATCATCAATACTGGTAGAAAAGAAGAGGTTTCTTCCTCGACAGGACTCTACTACTTCTTTTAACCCCGGCTGAAAAAAAAAGCAGAAAAAAAGCAGTTAAGGTTAATGCAGTTATAAGAACAGTAAACTGCATGCCCAAACAGCTTATCATTTCAGATACAGAAAGCTTTCTTTCTCCTCAGTGTGGTATGTTTTCAGTCTGCCAGACATAAAGTAAGGTTTCCATACAACTTACAAATAAAAAAAATAAAACCCTTTCTTTAATCAAAACACTCAAAATGCTGTCTTGAAGTTTTCAGCCACATCGAATTGTTATTTGCATAACCAGATTTTAGGCTCCATTTATTCCCATGCTCAATTCCATTACCATGAGCAACAATTAAAGTAATACCTGTAGAGTGATGTGAAGTAGATTAAAAAAGTAAAGTCTTACAATATTCCCTAGGCTGGAAACAAAGAGGGAGAGTTGGGACCACCTCTTCCCTCAGCTGCACATTCCATGATCTCCCCTACGCTAGATCTAAAACTGAGTCAGCACCAAAAAAACCCAACTATAAAGAAGGCCTCTGCTAAATTATTAACACGCCCAGACCCAGTGAAAGAAAGGCAGCAGAGACACTCAAGAAAGAAAGACCACTCCTTTTGACAAGGACTCATGTTTGGATCAGATTAAACTGGTCATGGAACCACATCTGCAGCATGGAAGAATCAGAGGCACAACTTGATGAGATTTTTTTTTCCCAGAGACACATACTATGCCAGAACACCTTCCCTTCTTTTAACACCTCCACTCAGATAAGAGAGGCAGGAGGCCATGTGTACACGAGCAATCCTCCATATTAGAATGGTCTACAAAATTACTTACCTAACATATAGTTGTCATAGACAAAAGAAGCCTTTACTTTTTGTTTGAAAAATAAAGTAAGACACTGTAACAGATCTCCAACCTGAGAGACACCTATCATGACATGAAATATCTGATTAAGTGCCAGAAAGGTAAAGGTTCACCAAAGGGAGAAAGAAAACAAAGCAGAACCTCTCTTATGCAAGACATTTTTTGCTGTCTCACTCTACACCAAATACCTACTTAAAAGGAAAACAAAGGTCAGAGCAGGCAGAATAACACGTTATAACCCATAAAATGTTCCAGCTAAGGTCTTACTGGGGGGCAAACAGAAAGGCAGCCTGCTAGACAATTTCTGACACTGGAAAGAAAAAACCCAAACCAAAAAATACAAAAAACCCTCACTGCGCAACAACTCAATTTTACAACTGTCTGAACTAATGCTTGGCAGTTTTTGTACATTCTTTGTAAGTAAATGACATGATTCCAGGAAACAGATGTTGTGAGTTTGGGGTGTTTGTTTTTTTTTTTTTTTTAAAAAAAAAACCATGCCAAGACTAACTCTACTTTAACTCATTCAGTCAAAGTGTTTATAGAAAACAAAGTACTTGCTTTCATGATCTTCTCACACAGCACAGACTGGATTCAGAAGACTTCTTATAGCAAAAGAATAACGGTTAGTACTAGGCACCATGCCTTGTCTTTGGGAACCAAGTAAAGATGAATTTTCACTTCCATTAAAGAAAAGAACTCTAACCTATAAAAACCTGTATGCCACAAAAGAATGAAGGAAAAAAAAAAAAGAGACCTGTTCTTTAAGGGTGAAAAAGAGTCAAAAGTAACAAGTGCCAAGAGAAGCAAAATAGAAACATGCTTTATATATCTTCAAATTAAAGTCATTTTATAATGAAGGAGCGACAGTGCCATACATTTAAAAATAATTTTTATCCAGCCTAGTCTTCCCAGGCCAGACTGAGGCTTTATTGTACAAGTGAATCAGGAACATGACTGTCCACATCTTACAACACAGTTGAAATGGGAAGCACAGATCAGATTTTGGCAGTATTCAGAATGAAAATAAAGCTTACCACCCAGTATTGCACATGCATATTATGCTACAACACAGCAGATAATATCTGTAACTAAGATGACTATGTTATGATTAAAATGGGTCCCAAAAGAAAGCATGATTTAGCACAATTCACTATATATATAGTTACATTTTTCCTTATTAGGCCCTTCATATATAATCTCTAAAAATTTAGTAAGTCTGGTACAGGCAGGTAATTAAAAAAAAAATCTGGTTTAATGAGCAGTAGTGACAAGCAGCTGTCCCAGAATACTCTTTCTGAAGGACATCACTGTGCTACACTTACTAAGCTTCAGAAGTGGGCCATGTGGAAATACCATGTGGTGGGAGGGAAGCAAATGCAACATTGGCTGGAAGAAGAGACAAGAGTGAGACACATTTACCTCATAGATCGGGAGCGTATCTGAATTCCAGGCGTTGATCCTGGCCTCATTGACATCCACAACGGTAACTTTGATGTTGGGACACATCTGTGCAATAACGCTACAGGTTGGCCCACCAACATAACCAGCACCGATGCAGCAGATCTTCTTAATTTCAAACATGGTTGCTCTAGTAAGAGGAGGAGGAGGAGAATCAGGAGTTATAAATGAAAATACTTGCCAACAATTTAAGGAAATTGATGGGAATTTTTATTATGCTGCCACAGAGAGAAACATTTTATTTTATTATTTTTTTTTACAGCTGATCTCTTGAAATGAACTGTAACTGCTCTCTCCTGCCCGGGAAGGCTTTGGAGCCTGCCCTGCCCCTGGAGCGCCAGCACACACAGACCACAGAGGAAGCGTTTTCTGTGGTGGCTTTGAAGCCTGCCAGCCTAAATACCACCCCCTCCGCCCGAGGAACTGCCGATGCCACGGCAGCCCCCGGCAGGAGCGGAGCCCTCTGCCACACACCCCGGAGGAAGGAGGGCCGCAGCCCCCGCCGCCGGCAGAGCCCCGCCAGGCCGCGACCCCCGGGCCCGGCCCGGCTCCCGCCATCTCTCCAGAGCCCCTCGGCCGAAAAGGCGCGGAGGCCGCAACGCCCACTGCCGCCTCCTCCTCCCCGGTGGAGGGAGCGGGCCGGGAGCCCACCCCGCTCCCCGCCTCCCCGAGGCCGACCCCCGCGGACCCCATCCCCGGGAGCGGCGGAGGGCGGCTCCCCGACCGCAACCCGGCCCCGCGCTCTGAGGGGAGGCGAGAAA
>VXAK01014708.1:66965-115917 GCA_013399435.1 Arenaria interpres
CCAGCGCAGGGGCGGCTGAGGGGCCGCAGGGCCGCCGGGCCCGGCTGGGGCCTCTGCGGCCTGACCTGGACCTGGGTCTGGGTCTGGGCGGGCCCCGCCGCTGTGGTTTCTTCCCTCAGCCCTGAGGGAGGGAAGGAGAGCGGCTCCTCTCGGGGTGCTCGCCGCCCTCGGCGGGACCGCGACCCGGTTTGGGGCTTTTTCCTTCGTTACCCTTGCTCCTCCGGGCCCCGCCGCCACCACTGCCCCTGCCCCCCCGGCGTCAGGGCTGGGCTGCCAGGGGCGGTCAGCCGCCGCCGGTGGGGTGAGGGAGCGACCTGTCCCCCTCTTCCCCCGCCTCATGCTGTTTTTATAAAATAAATAAATTTCTGGTGGCCGAATATGCATCTGAGTCGTTGTTGCTCTCCCTCAGCTATGCCGACTGTGTCGGAACACAGACCTCAGGGTTCATTCTCTCTCCCGTAGCCCAGCACCGCCTCAGCAAAGAGAGGCAGATAGGTAACGGTGAAATACAGCGCTTGCAGCCCAGATGGCAAACATTGCCAGAGCAAGGAAATAACAAGGGTGTTCTCTCTCACCCTTGCGACCTTGGCGCTGCCCCGGGATCCCTCGCCTGCTTGTGTTGAAGCTCTCAGATACTACCCTTGCCTTCTGCACAGATGTGATGTGTCACTGGTATGCTTTGTCTGCATCGGGGGGAGAGAAAGACTCAGAAATCTACCACCTTTCCTCCATCGCATTCACCTTCCCGCTGCGCCTCCTGGAAGCTGCGGGGCTGTTTTGCTGCATCTGTAACACCGCTTTTAACAGATCACTATTTCTATGTTAAACATCGCCAATTAGGTGGATAATATCTGTGTGTCCTTGTTAACCATGCAAATAAAGTATTGCCTTGCTCTTATATGCCATTTTCACCCATAGGTGTTAAAGTACGTAAAAAAGAAATTTGAATCATTGTTTCCCTTTTATACTTTACTCTGTTGCTATTTTACTCTGGAGGATCTTCTCTCTCCCTAGAAGAATCGAAGCCCAAGTAAGTGAGTACACACTGTAACTCACTGGTCCTTTAGAAACGGTACCGTAAAATACGGTGTTTGTACTGAAAGAGCCCACTGGGGTTTGCGATCTCAGAGCAGGCTCCTGGCAGGGTCGGTGTGGTTAGCCAAAGAACTGCCTGGCGAAGGTGCAGGGTTCACCGTGTTTATCCTGAAGTAAAAACAAGTAATGCCTTGTCTCATTGCTCATTTGCACAGATGTCTCAATTTTGAACACATCCCTTTTTCCAGGGAAGCCTAGGCAAACCAAATAAATAGAAGCTCGCTGAGCTCTCGCTACTGAGGCAGTCTTATCTATACTGTCATCTTCAAAACTCCCTTTCAAGATCACCTTATGTCTCAGCTTAGCCACTAACACATACATTTATACCACTAGGAACTTCATCTGGTCGCTCTGTACGTGCCTGTTGCTCTCTTGGCAAGGCCAAATCCACTTCAGATCCTTCACGTGGTCCCCCAAAGGGACTTGGTATGGAAGGTGTGCTTAACATATCACAGAATCACAGAATTGTCATGGTTGGAAAGGAACTCTGAGATCACTCAGTCCAACCAGACACACACACCAAAAAACCCAAACTACAATCTTGGGCACTAGATCATGCCCTCAAGTGCCACATCTACATGTTTCTTAAATACCTCCAGGGATGGTGACTCCACCACCTCCCTGGGCAGGCTGTTCCAGTGCCTGACCACCCTCTCAGTAAAGTAATTCTTCCTAATATCTGATCTAAACCTCCCCTGCTGCAACTTCAGACCATTTCCTCTGGTCCTGTCATTATTCCCTTGGGAGAAGAGGCCAACACCCACCTCTCTACACCCTCCTCTCAGGTAGTTGTAGAGGGCAGTGAGGTCTCCCCTCAGCCTCCTCTTCTCCAAACTAAACATGCCCAGTTCCCTCAGCCTCACCTAATATGACTTGTTTTCCAGACCCCTCACCAGCTTGGTGGCTCTCCTCTGGACATGCTCCAGTGCTTCGGTGTCCTTCTTGTAGTGAGGGGCCCAGAACTGAACGCAGGACTCCAGGTGAGGCCTAACGCGAGGTATGCCTGACGAACAAGGAACGGATTTTCTAAACACAGTGGTGGTCGCTGTGTGCACGGAGCTCCCTCTGCTTGTTGTTGTGTGTACGGGTAGTTAGTTAGTAGTCCATTACAGACAGCTAATACCCCCTAGTTGCTGTGTTTGCTAAGAATAAGGGCAGGAGCACCAGGGCCTCCCTTGGCTGTGGGCGTTCATACAGACGACAGGAGAGTGCTGTGTCCAGCAGGTTACAAAGAAACATGGGGATCTAATTATCCACCTGCAACTATGCTGAGTTTGCCAAGGAGATAGAAAGGGAACAGTTTTACAGTTTGTTAATCATGGCCCTTTCCTGGGAGGTGAAAGGTCTGGGTTGTAGTCTGTGATTTGAGAACTGTTTCAGGTGTCTGAACAGTCCTCGGAGCAGGCAATGGACCCAGTCTCTTTTCTCTTAGCAAAGGGCCTTCACTAACAGACTACACTGTCACCCCCCTACCTGGGACGTGCATCTTGAATTCTCTTCTGCAGAACTGCACAGCTTCCCCAGAAAGGATGACAAGGGCTGCTTTTGTTTCCCCATGGTCTATGCTCCAGTGGTGAGGGCAATGCTGGCGGGGGAAAAATGCAGGGCTCAAAGTCACTGCAATGAAAAAGGCAGGGAGCTTGGGTCGCCCCTCTCATCACTGAATAAATTCTGAATTACTGGGTGGGGTTTTCTCTGTTTTTCCATTCAGGCAGCCCCATTGCTTACCAGTACGCAGAATTTTTTACAACAGTGTGCAGAGGTAGTAAAGCTTTAGTAAACCCTACCAGGTTCATCTCAGTGCTCTTTTTTTTATTTTTTTCAGGTACGTTTCTATGTGTGTTATTTTGGAATGAAAATTGAGAGAGCTGGGGTTCCATCCATCTAGAATTTTACATTTTAAAGATTATCATTTGCATAATAATTTACCTGTAAGTAATCGATACTTCTGAGAACACTGCTCACTTACACATCCTGCTAGGATATCATCTTTTCAGACCCCGATATTGAACAGCTTGAACTGTAATTTGTGGAAACATCTATGTCCAAGAAAGGTGATTATCAACATTCATACACACCTGCTTGAGGAGAACAGGCATTTTTAGAGATAGTTGTAAATTGTAGGCTATAGATATACATAGGACAGGGTTAATCATCTAGTCAATAACCTAGTCCCAGGTATATAAAATCAAAACATGCTCAAGTTTTGACAATACATTTCCGTAGGTACCTAAAGGTACATCTTCTGCCTCGGTCTAATCTGGCCTGAGAATTTCAGCTGCTTGCCTCATATCTAAACTTGATCTGATCCTGAAAATGAGCAATCCCTCTGTTATACACTCCCATAGACATGAACTTAGTGTGCAAAGTCTAACGCCAGCAGGATCAAGCAGCATGCAGCCAAAGATTTAAGACTGCTTCATTCAAAAACCTTGGGCAAGGAAAGTCATAATGTCTTTTTAATGTAACAGCTCAATGGCTAGAGCACGTACCAGCGTTGAGATCGGACCCTGTGTTCTTCTCTCTGTGTGTGGGAAACAGGGGAGAGGGCTCAAGGCCTTTTCTCCGCCTTTCCAGAAACCACTGAGCAAAGGGCAATCCCAATGCCAAAGATGGGTGGATGGGGCACTCTTCACCTCTTGTGTATGAGCTGTCACATTATGTAAAAGAGAAACTGTGATTTATGAAGGATTTGGGGGATAGGGGAAAGGGAAGAGAAGTAAGGGCAGGTGAGTGCATGAGAGCATAATCTCCTGGCCAGCACCCTGATGTTGGAGGTGAGAGGACAAGCCAGCAAGGAATCCTGGATATAAAAGAAGCTTTTTTATCATATCTGTGGAATGTTTAATATCAGACTAATTCCCCACCAGATTTGGCTGATCATTAACTAAAGGCAGCTGTGTTTGTGTAGTCAGTTTGTGGCACTGACATCTGACACAGATTTAACAACTACCACTGCCTATCAAGCCTTTCTTTAACTTTTGACACAGCACAACCAGGAGGCAACCCCACGTGTAACGGGGAAATCTGAGCTACTCAGCAACACTCCCAGGCTGGGGCACAAAAGTGCCCAGAAGACTGGCCTGCAGACCAGTTGGATCAGTATTTGAATCCGTGCTTTGTATTTTACAAGGCTAAGAGGAAGGAAGGAGACGCAGCTAAAGAGATTACACAGGGATGTGTGGGACTGGGCATGCGTGTTCCTCTGGAAAAGGCTCCGACAGCTGCACAAAGCAAGCCATACACCAGTTTTGGACACCAGGAGCTGAGCGCCTGAGCTCCTACGTGTGCTCAGAGCCAACCATAACAGCTAACTGCGCAGAGCCACAGTTACGGGTTGTTACAAGAGACATTTTCTGCCTGGCACGTCCCTTCTTACGCCTTCTCCTCACCTCCACCTCTCCGGCTCACCAGAACTTGGACTTTGCTGTTTCATCTGACAGTTTGCCCAGACAGCTTATAATTAATCCAATACGGTATTTTTGTTACTGACAACCAGCACCCCAAACCACAATTATTGGTAAAATCTGTCTCAGAATGCAGTGAGTTTCTGGTCAGAGTCAACAGGCCTGTTTGTGTAGGGCCCAGAACATCTAGCCAATAATTTCAGCTGGACTCATGAACAATATTGCAATATAAATAAAAACCAAAAGCCATGCAGGATTAAAACAACGTTTAAAAAACAGAGGAAGGCCACCCTGAAAACTCTGATGAGAACATCTTCTCAAACCCTCTTTTAGCTCCTGCACAACAATGTTTTGTTTTCCAGTATATGACCTTCCTCTAATTAGATTATTTAAATCTCTCAGTATACACAGAAATTATTCACATTTCCTCCCAGGCATGATTACATTTGACGGCCTTATCTATTGTTTAGTAAATACCTCTTTTTTTTTTCCTTCTTTTTTTTTTTTTCTTTTTTTCTCATCTCTCTTCTGATGTGCTGGAAACCACACACATTACACCAGACATCAAAGCTGTTCCTTCAGCAGCAGTGCTGTGGGCAGCAGCATTGCTTTGCTGAACATGGAGCACACTAAATCTCCTGACAGGAGAGCCATTTCAGGCATAACAGCCATTCCAAAAAAACAATAAGGAAGCCTTAAATGCCAAAACTGATGCAACGGAAGCAAGAACAGCCAGATAAGTCGCTGCTTGTCATCACAACCCCCTCGGAGAGAAATTGTCTTGTAGCATGACTTGTTTGAAGGGTTTTACTCAGCTGAGTTGTCCCATTGCCTTAACAGTTGTTCATGTAAAATAAGGTGAAGACTTGATCCGCTGTTACAGTGTAGCTAAAAGCAAATTTGGCTTAATCTCTTCCCCCCACATACTGAGGCCTGAAAGAAGCATACACCCAGAGGGGGTGTCAGAGACAAGACACACTTGTGATTCAAATTGCAAGCTAATATTTGATGAAGTGGGAAAAATGATTATTTGGATTTTCTATTTCATCTATATGAAACTGCGGATGGAAAACAAGGCTGCATGAAATCCCTAGGAGAGCTGAACAAACCAGATTTTTACTCACCATCACCAAAACAACAACAAAGCAGATTATGATGTGTGACATGTAGTGCTTGGTGTAGTGTCCAGCCCTGTGGGGGCTTCTGTGGATCATTTTCTTGCCAATCATACTCAGTTTATCATTTATAATTTCATCTACAAGTTCTGCTCTAAACTGGGCTCCTGCATCTTTTCTAAAATTTACTTTTTTATATCAAAGCAATGACTCTGACCTTCAGAATGTTGTACAATGGTGGGGGTTTTTTTGTTGGTCTGCTTAAGAAACATATTTTCTTGGCTCTAATATCTTCTGTTACATTTTAAGAGTATTGTTTTGCATCAGAAGGTAATAACGTTCAAGAATTTTAAAACAGGTGTAAGTCTGAAAACTACTCTTTCATCATTTATAGCTTGGAGGATGTAATAACAAAACCCATAAATGCAAGACTTTTTTCTTTTAAAGCTTGCTGCTTATAATCTTTGACTAGAAATTACTACTGTATTTTCAATTAACATTGTATAAAATATTTTATAATATCACTTTCCATGCAAGCAAGAGGAGTGAAAACTTTAGCTGGATATATAGTGAATTAATATTTATTGTCATGTATTGAAATATATTTCTTTCAGACACCCTCTTTGACCAACACTCTTATCTACTGATGTTAAAAAGGCAACGTTGAAGTCAGATTCTTCTAGTTATTGTATTTTAACTACAACGTGCCTGCTATGGGAGTTGGCAATAATTTTGACACAAGTTGAAGTAACGTAGGTTCAGTTATTCTTCTTGTATGAAGAGACAGATCTTCAGCTGACATCCAGTGTAACTCCCTGGAAGCCAATGGAGCTCTGCTGGTTTAGACATGAAGATCGGGTTCACTGTGGGAGAGTCTGCTTCTTCCCCCACCCCAAGGTCCCCGTCTTTGCAGTGAATTGCACTGTGGGCTGTTGGCTGGTACCAAACAAGTAAGAGTAGAAGAAGAAAAGAATGTAAGTTGCCCATTTTCACAGAGAACCCCCTTCGTGTTCCTGGAATGTTCTGCTGCAGTGATTTGATGTATTTCTCCTGAATATCCTAGATAGAATACATCTTTTTTCAGGCTTTGAGGCATAGTAATCTTCTCCACTTGCCTGCTGGTCTTGAACAGCCAGGCCTCATGCAGGTCCATTCAACATAGTTAATTTAAATTTGTATCTGCGTCACTTTTCATAATAGGTGTGTGCATCCTTGGCGAACATTTTAAAAGTGTACTTATAAGTAAAGTTTAGCTTAGTTTTAGGTGTTATTTATAACCTCACATTTGAGTAAAAGGGTAAACCTTGATGAGCAGACATTAATGATCTCTGATTAAGATCATAGAGTTTCTAAATTGACTCAAATGCCAAAAGCATTTTTTTATTAAATTAGTATTTTATTATTATTATTACTACTACTAAAAATAAATTCAGATTTCGTTTCTGATTCTCTGATATCTTTAGCACTATCTCTGGATAGCTGAGTATTATTTTAAACCCTAATGTTTAATTAGTATTTTCCCTTTCTTCCTTGGTTTAACACAGGAATACCTAAGGTGGGATCTCAGGTGCTGCTGAAACAGTGCTCAGCATTTCATGCTCTGCTGCTGGAGGAAGAGGAGTGCTGCACCCCAAGGGAACAGTGAGGAAGCCGCAGGTCTCTACTACCACTACATGCTGCCTTGGGTCTGCTGGAGCGTCTTCCTTCCTCAGAGCAGCTCTGGGTCCAACACTGCCAAGGACTGGGACTAGAAAATAGACTACCAATTCCAAAGTAGTAGGACTTGATCTAAAATGAAGTAACGTAATTGGTGTACTTGGCCTCTGGCATTACTTTTCTTACTGTAGTACTTCTGACTTCCAAGGCTACACAATCACTTTCAAGAGCGAAAGGCAGAGGCATCTGTGTTGGTCATCAAAGAGTCTTAAACCTTGGAAACTGCTTACAATTCATCCTGACTTGCTTGAGATACAGCAGAGAAACGTCCACTTAAAAAGTTAAAATTTATGTTTTAAAGTTTACCCAAATGACATGCTATTTTTACTGATGCTTATTTTTAGATGATTTCAAACTACCTTAGAAATTGATAGGTTGGTGCAGTCCTATACAGAGACTATACATAAAGACTAAGAGACAAAGACAAAAGGTTACTAATGATTGCTATTTATTTTGTTAAGTCAATAAAAAGTGCATAGTACAAGCCCTTTATCCCAATCCAAGTACTCAGTAAAAGATTACTAGGAAACCGCAAATGGCACAGATGATTTTTTGTTTGGCGTAATTCAGACATTTTAAACCACCGATTTACATTAGGTACATCACGTCATCACTCTTCCTTTTTCAATCATGAACATTACAAGGCTAAGTGATCTGCAGACAATACATGAATACATATGATTTCTCATTTCAGAGTACAATAATTGTGTTAAGCAGACTCTAAAAATACTATTGTTTTAACAAAGTTCTAAGCTAAGGTATAATTGTAAACTTCCCTCCACATTTCCCAAGTTGCCACAACTTGCATCTCTTTCTAACCAAGCTTAAAACTCTCATTACAGAATTAATCATATCCTGAAGCTTCACATACCACTAATCTCTTCCACATTTCTTCTCAAAATTTGCCATAAACTTCTGTAACCATGACATAATTATTTCATCACAAACAACATCACTAAAGGCCAGATTTCTGCCACCCTTACTAAAGCTGCTACTAGTACATTATCTCAGAGTAGTCCCACCAACTTCAGTGCAACTACTTGATGAGTAAGGCACTATTGAACACGAATAAGAGTGGCAAAATACAGTCCTACAATTAGTTACTTTTGTTTTAATTAAGAGTGGTGATCTGAAGGTTGTATCTTGGAGAGAGTATCTGAATTTAAAAGGCATACATTTTGACATGGGATAGTGGCCTGGCTCTTTAGTAAAACATTTTACAATAAAATATTTCCAATGTTTTTTCTTTTACATAGAAAATTTAAAATAGCAATTTACATGAGGAAAGCATACACTTATAAAATCACTGGGACAATTAGAGGAATTTCAAGAAAAGACAGTTCATTTAAATGTAAAACACAACACTACTCTGAACAAAAATTTCATTTGCTGAGGCTGTTAGAGCCGGGTGCACACGGTGAGTTTTAAAAACACATACACAGACATTTAAGTAAAGTGAGACTGATCCTCGCAAGTGAGGAGCATGTACTGTACATCTCACCAACTTCCAGTAGGATGAGGAGTGGTGCTTTGGCTGAAATCAAGCCTCTCTCTGTTGGCTTTTTAATTGACTGGAAGCCTGTTTTATGCATCCCATAGTGAAGAACTCTGGCCAAAATTTCTTGGAGAAAAGGTCATTGTAGGAGATGATATATATATTTTCTTTCACGTTGGTTCAACAAAATGATGCTGTATTACTTGTTCTGTTCAAAACAGTATCCCAAACATAAATGTACACAGAAGGCAAAAAGCAAGCACAGTCAGATTGCTTGTCCCAGTGACATCTTTACACAGTGTTTGTGGCCTGTACACCTTTAGACATAATAGGACAAATTCTCTCAGCTTCTCTGCTGCAGCTCCATCGCTTTATGTGGCACTGCACTGATGTCACTGAGAGCATCTGGCCCAATCTTCTTCTTTTTTTTTTTTTTTAATTTTTTACACATGCTCCTATGCTTGGGAGCACACTACTCCACAGAAATTCAAAGGGCAGTTACATCAAATTACAGAAGCCTTTCTTCAGGTCTACGCTGTACCTTTACAAGGAGGCTTAGCTGGCCCACCATTTACCCTGAGGAGGAAAACCCTGCGTCTGTCAACTACGGGATTTGATGTGAGATTTTTGTTAGAGCCTGTTAATACAAACCTTTATGCATCTTAACAGCTAGTCTCTTCAGCTCCGTAACTCAAGTCCTCACGGAATAAAGGTTTGTAGAGTAAGGCTTTGAATTCCCATATGTCTGTTCTATTGACCTTTACGGAAAGAAGCTTCATGTTGGTAACATAAAAATGTTCTTTACATTATTCTCATCAATTTTTCAAATTGATCAAGAAAAATATACAGTGTCGCTTTTCTGTACATCTTTAAAATGTTCTTAAATTAATGTACATAAAAAAGTCATTCCCATTTGCTACAATGGGAGATGTGCACAGGTACGTGCACAGCCACACGTACACACACAAACACACCGCACATACACACAAATATTAGAGGGAAAAGACATGCCATATGTGGTCACCTGCAAGTTTGTTATTCTACAATTACAACCAGTAGATAAGGATGAAATGTTAAGAATTGCTGATAACATACAGGTGAAAAAACCTGAATATCCATTATATGTTGTATACCGAAAGCTGGTAACTTCGGTAACCTCTTGGTATAATTTCATGCTGTCCAATATACATTGCACCATGGCTAAAAACTTAAGATAGCAATTCTTGAAAGACTATATCAGGACAGAAAATTCTACCAAGTTCTTCTCACTAAATTTCTCTTTTCATAGAAGTCTGTAAGTAAACAAATCCGGTTTTGGAATATGTTTTTTGGACAACTTATCAAATAAGATCCATAATTTATTATTGAACGAGATTAAATTAATTTCTTTTTTGGTGATATAATCTCTTGTGTAGAGTTCCCAATATATATTTGAAAGCTTGGACAGTGGCAATTATCACATTCACTTCTTTGCATGCGCGCGCACACACACAGAGTATAATTCTAGTGGACAATCCGTGCTTTTGCCAACAACCCTGAAAACTGTGTCAGTGGTCCAAAGACCAGACTAAAAGCTGCTCTGAACCCAGGGCAAATATAAAATCATTTCAATTTTTCACCACATAACTAAGCTAATAGTTGCAACCATAATATAACTCTCAAAAGCATACTGGAGAGAAAAATATGGATTAATCTGAAAAAAGGTCAGTAACCTTCTGTTATTATAGATGCACAGGGATTTTCTGTTTCTTTCAATGCATATCAAAAATCACTGCAAAGAAATTAAGATCATTGTAACAGAAAGAGACTGAGTGGAATGTCCACAGTAACAGTAACAATCAAAAAACCCCTGCAACGCCTCATCATTATGGAAATTACAATCTACTAGGAATTGTAATAACATACAAAGCAAAAATTTACTTAAAATTGAAGTCGCTAAAAGCAGTTCATGAAGATAACTGCTGAATGATAATTCTGCTCTATATAAACGAGAAAAGAAAACAGTATTGAATGGAGTTTAGGATTAATCTGGTCACTTCGTTCATTTGGTCGTGCAAGGTCTTAGCTGCGGAACTTTTCCAATACTGAATGCTCTAGTCCACCGGTGGGGCTGGTGGTTCTTGTCCCTAAGGGAAAGGAAGGAGGAAAAGAAAAAAAAACAAACCACCGCGTAGAGGATTAGAAACAGTGCTTCACGTAAGAGGATTTAGCAATTAAAGAAGACCTCAGAAGAGTTACATTGTGCTTTCTTTTAAGACCTTTCAGTATCTCTTTCAGTATTCAGAGTACATGAGCATCAAAGAACAGTACTGTTTCCTGCATCGATAGGGATTTTTCCATGATCCCACATCTAGGACAAAGATCACCTTCCTAGTTTTATGCTGTAATTTTGTCTACTGACTTCTCCAAAAGCTGTGGTTTTCCCCTTGTACATAAGAAGGCAGGAGGCAGTCCCAGCCAGGGACAGCTGGTGTCTAGAGGACATTATGACCCACACTTAGTCACCCATAGTGATTCCATCCCACAGCAGGCCTCACAGTCGGCCTACACGATTCTATTGCCCCTTCGTTTCACTCATTTGCATTGAGATCCCAGAAAATATAGAGAAAAAATGTAAGGAAAAAATGTCTGTATTAAACCCAAATAAGGGTTTATAAGCTATTGTAGAGTCTCCTCGTGGGGCGCTTTAAGAGGCACTTACATTATGTGGGCTGGTTGGCTTTCCGGCTGTGTTGGATCCTCTCAGATTACTGGGTCTCAGTAAGAACAAGACAAGTGCAATCACCACCCAGGCCATCATTATCATGGCAAAGCTGATGCCATTGTCACCAGAGGAATTTGGTCCTGGCACTACAAACAAGGAAAACTCAAGTTATAACACAGAGTTCTTTCCCCAAAATGAAAACAAAAACGCAACGTAAGTCTCAGAAAAAAACCTGACATTTTTCAGTTGAGTTTTCTGATTAGTCCTTCCTTTTGGCTTTGAGATAAGTAATTCTTAGTTAATGTCACACTGTTTTTTATCACATTTCTTATCCCTTTGAAAAGATAATCTATTTCATAAGTTTTCACTGGAATTCTCAGAATTACGAATATTTCTTAGTTCACATTAACTTCTAATAAACTAGAAATGATAAACACACACTTTGTATTTAACAAATCAAACTTGATTTTTAAGAAATCAAACTTGATGCAAAATACATTTTTATGGGAAAAAAACCCCTATCTGTATGTTGCTGTTTGGGTTTTGATTCAAACAAACAAAAGAACAATACTAAAGACATGAAGGCTTAGACTCCATTGTCAGGCCCCGCACAGAGAACATGCTAATTCTAGTAAGAAGGGGGCAAACTAATGGTTGTAACTTTGTTGTCTACTGTAAGTTACTTATTGAGAGTTTGTTTGAACAAGTGTCAGTGTCAATATGCCAGATCTCCATGACTGATCAGCCAGGTCATTCGGTATTTCAGAATCAAGAAAAACATATCTGTGAGGAGGAGAAAAAATGCTGAGGACATACATGAAAAAGCGAAGCCCAGGATTACAATATAAAAATTTTACACATGGCTGAGACATCAAAGCAGAGAAATAAAATTGAGAAAATCCCCTCAGACTGGAGACGGCTGGTTAGTCTTTTTGGATCAAGAAACTCTTGTGAATACGTGCATATTTGAAAACAAAAACTTTTCTCCTCTGAAACATAATTTCAAATAATCAAATTGTAACTAATGTTGTCAGTGGAAGTGTAAACAAATACACAGTTAATTACCTATGGTACTCACATGGCTCTTCAATTAATACAGAGCAATTAATACAAAGCTCTAATGAGTAACCTTCAGAAAGAGAAGAGCTATTCTATTTTATTACTCAAGTTGACAACTTTAACACTCAGGGAAATTCCTGAGAGACACTCGTATCCATCAGATTTTTCAGTTAACTTCTTTGGATCATCTCGTTATTCAGTCAAGGCTGGGCTCAGTACAAGTTGGAAGTTGTTCTTATTTAACATTTGCTGGATAGCCAGTGAACTGCTGGAGTCAGTTATTCCCTTGAAGGTTAATGCTGATAGCAAAGACCCATCCCCATCACTGTCACACTGGGGTAGCATTTTTAACAGAGGCTCTTCTGTGATTCTGTGAAGCTGTTTCTTCATGATGCAGCTCAGGCACAGCAGAGGGGCACTGCGGGGAAGCTCACAGCTATGCCACCCACAACACTGCTCTTCTGTGAATCAGACTTCATGGGTTGGGGCTGTTGGACTGATGTCCTTTACCAACATCACGTGCATTCAAAAATGTCAAAGCAGAAAAAAACACGTATTTCAGAAGTTCGTGCTTCTCAAAGCACAAACACCACCATTTACTTTTATCAGCAAATAAAACTGCTGTACAGCTCTTTCCTTCTAAATGTCCAAAATACAGACATTTCAAAACTCCCGAAGTTACTAATGTAGAGGAATTTTATGATTAGAAGTATATACAAGTGACCATTCTTTTGGAGATCTGAGAGAATAAAGGGCGCTGTACATGAGGAGAAGGTATAGTGCAAAGAAAATAAATGAGAAGCTAAAGCCTCTAATTCATTAAACTCTAACATATAATTGACTCAGAAAGCATATGGAATTGTGCAGGTAAGAGTTTAGACCTGCAGTTGTATTGAGGGAAGATATTATTGTTACCAACATGATATATCAATGTTTTAAATCTTGGATGACCTTTATATATGCAGTCCAGTAAACGAGCATATAATTTGGCATGAAAAGAACAACTGCTTTATTTTGGGGCTTCCAGACAACACTAACAGCCACCCTGAGTACTTTCAGCAGCACATAAGACAGCCTTAGGTACCTATTTTGGCACATATGTTCAGTAGAACATCAAAAATTCAGATCACCTGTTAGGCTGGATTCCCCATAAATTGCAGAGAAAGGGGGACCAGTCAGGCTGCCTTCTGGAACTCTTGCTGAACCATAGCGCACTCAGGGTCCATGGTTAAAAAAGACCTGGGGTAAATAAATGCTGCAAGGTCAGCTCATGCTACAGGTCACGGAAAGGAGCAGGAACAACCACAGAGGGAAACCACAGGCGTTCATGCAAGACACAATTTCTATCCAGCCTGCACTGTAATGTGGTTTGGATGGAACCAAATGTGCTGAAACATATTTTAAACTAAGTTAAGCAAGACAACAGCTTGGCCCCATACTACCTACTCAAAGCACGCCAGATACTCAAACAGCCACAACTCTATTTACACTTTTCAAGTACCGCTAAACCCACATCTCTCACAGCTGACCATGTGTTTTAATAAGGATGTGAGATATTTCAGAATCTGTTACTTTATTCTCTTAACATAAGGACATGAGGATAAGCAAAATCTCACATAACTGGGGTGAATCACACTTCAAAGCTTTGCATCACAAATCAAGAGAACAGACAAGAAGCTGTTTCACCTATGGGGAGCAATAATATGTACAAGATGACAATCTCTTGCTACAAAGACCTCCATCACTGAGATCACAAAATAATCAGGTAAGACCAGCTTATGGATAAAGAACAGTTGAGTGAAGCTGAACCCAAGCAGGATGGAATTTAGGCTGATGGACAGAAGAAAAAACTTTGTAAGTTCACAGCCAGAGTGCTTTACCTATAATTGATATTTTTGCAAGTGGGTTTTTGATTCCTTAGAGAATTAAGAGCACCTGTGGATGATATTTTTTAATATTTCCAGATGGCTAAAAGATTGTCCTGTTCTGACCTCACAGATGATTGTCCCTGCCATCCAATTTGATTAATGGATCTGGTTATTAATCTCCAGTGCCTGGGAGACACCAACTAGTACAGAATGTAGCAGTACATATTCCCATGTCACTGAGTGACACGAAACTTACAGCCTCCAACCCGCTTTTCCATACAACACCGAATCTAGCCCAAACTCTTTATTTTCAGAGTACCTGCCCCCTTGGGCTCAGCACACCTATATATCCAAGTACTCCTGAATTATGCTTGTTCTGCCAGGCTTGAATTAAACCACTTCTGCTTCTCTGGCTACCTGAAATTTATTTTACATCATGGTTGAATTGTCTCCGTGCAGGAGAAAGCTTTATGAGGGGCTGGTCTGGGACTGCAGGATAAACTGCCATGGGAGCTAATGACTATGGTGAATCCTATCTGTTGCTCCACATGCTACATACAATTCTTTGGCTTCTTTTTTCCTATAGAAACAGAGACGAGGTCACAGAAACTAGTCTCCTCTCAGAGAGAAATGGGAAAAAAAACCCCACAACCTTCTGTGATTTGCCACCTCATTTAATGTTCTACTTGAAGGCAGTCAAAGCTACCAAAATGATAAGTTTGGTAAAAATAATTTCTAAAGAGTAAAGGTCAACTGATTGTTGCAACTGAAATCTCAAGAATAAAATATTAAAATGAATAAATGCCCTTGTTAAATACTCCTTACACAAACTTAGTTCTCCTCTTAAAGTGCTATTTTGCATTCAGAGCAAGGTTGTACTCTAAAGAAAAGGAGGAAAGATTGCATTTCTTTGACTGTAAAATTATATTCCATGTGGTGCTTTTTGTCTGCCCTCTCATGGTAGAAATAATCTCGTTTTGGATCTTCAGCTTTTTACTGTTTAACATCTGCATGGGGGAAGGCAGGAGCATGCTCTCTGCCTTGTGCTGCCTTCTTTTCACCGTGTTTTTAGCCTTGCCTGTTCTCTGCAAGAAAGGCAGGAAACCGTACGAAGGGAGGTATCTTACAGATGAATCATCAAAGAAGACAAAGAGCCTGTGGGACCTTTAGCAGATAATCCCTGCAATCTGACACTCTCAAAAGCAAGGATTAGAAAACCGAAGAAAGCCAAAAAGGACTGGAGCAGAGGAAGGGAGAAGGGAATTACTAGAAAAGGGAGGGAAGAGTTGGCAGACATTTCACGTCATTAGGTTAGGCTGCTGTGACTCCCCTAGATGAGTACAACTCCAGATGAATCACAGATACGCATTCACTTTAAAATGCGTAAAAATTTGGAAGTAGAGTAGACAGCATTTGAGACAGTCATCTCTGACCATATTACAAGCTAGTAGAGCACTGGGAATAGCGTTGAAAATATGAGTGTGGTAAATCCAGGTCACAACATCTGGGAATTGCTAGAACACAGACAAAAAGCTCAGGCGGTGGCCCCTCATTTCCTCTGACATGGAAGGCTGACTGAAGGGCTATGAGCCATCAGAGCAGCTCAGCACCAGCTGCGGATCCTCCCTGGGCTGGATGAACCGCTGATGTTGCAACTGCAACACACTTCAGAGAAATCTTCCCTGCTCCACTTGCATTAGACAGAATTCAGAAAAGAATTATCGCTCTTATTCCTCATTTCAAGGGAAACTGTAAGATCTTCTGATTTGCTGAGCATAAACAATCCCAAGAGAATATTAGATGTACTGCATATTCAAAACTTGCAGCCTTTTTTCTCCAAGGCACCCACTGAAACGGAGGGAACAGTCATCAGGCTCTGATACATGCTTTACTGTCATAGCAGATATTCTGCTGGAGAATCAGCAGAGGAACAGCCATCAAGCAGAGTGCCCAAATGCTCTCTGAAGCGGTGCTCATATCCTCCTGTATGTGGGAGTACAAATCCAAAAGCACTGCTCCTGAACGCGGCAGGAAACTCTCTGCAGGGTAGTCATTACAATATAATGGTGCCAACAACCATAAATAAGAATTTAGAGCTAATATCACAAAAATGTGAATGAGGGAGCCTTGGTGCTACTGCTTTCATCTGGCTCCAACAATCTAAAAAAGATCTGAAATCAAGGGTTGGGAAAACAAAGTGTGCTCAGGAAGAAGCAATGCAGGGGTGTTTCTGAGAACCTCCAGCTGGTAGCAACAGCCCAACACATGACGCTACTCTGACACTGGCTGAACCACGGCCCTGACGCTTCCCAAAACAAAACCACATACATCTCATCAGTTATTCCACAACCTTGCAACTTAAGAATCCGTGTATGACAATATTCCCAGCTGCACTTCCAGAAGGAAGACCAAATCCTGGGAATGAGCAAACGGGTGGGAGTGAAACAAGCTTCTTCATATCGAGGTCCTGAAATAAGGAACCAAAGTCAGCAAGTAACAGGAAATGGAGTTGTGGGACCTATGGAAGACGAGACCCACCTTAAAAATAAGCTCATCACGGTATAGCTCATCAGAACAGGATGAAGCAACGGACAGAAGCCTGGCCCAGAGTTGTTTTAATCTGTCTCTGAAAATATCTCTAGAAGCTTCTCCAGGCTCAGTCTGTTTGTTTTTGCCTTTGACTCCTGGGAGTCTTACAGAGCTTATGTTGGTCCAAGCACAGAATCACAGAGGCATCACAAAATAATCTGACAAATGGGCGGTCAGTGTCATTGCATCAGCAGAAAAGTACCTTTGCTGGAACTAAATTTAAGGCAATATAATAATGTAGGAGAGGATTTACTCTATAATTTTTGCTTTGGTTTTTGAAACAAACCACTGGTTTGGAACAATTGCTGCCAAATTGCTTGCATCTGCACAGACAGTTATTGCAAGGATCTCTTTCAGGATGGAAAGCTATTTGCCGCAAATCATTCACATCCCCACTGTACTATAGCTTGATAGCATGAAAGCTGTCCCCACAAGCTTTGTGCCCACACATAACAGAACTTACTCTGTATTTATAGAGTCTTTAGTCTAAGAGCTTCATAAATATTGAGGAGCCAAGAGTCCCAAGGCTTGAGTAAGAATGACCTACCGTCGCTTGGTTTTGACTGTGGACTAAAGCTCAGAAAGTTGCACAGCCTGAGCCTGTCTAATACAGAACATGTTCTGTCACCTGTTACCTGCCTCTTTCCCTCTCCTACAAGCCTGTGATTTTTTAAAAAAACACACAGAGAAGTCTAACGTGTGGGAGACAAAGTCTGCCTTAGGTGCATTTGGGAGAGGAGGGGTGCTGGAAGTCACAGACACACAGAACTTGGAAAGCCCGTCGAGAAAGAGTAAAGCCAGCAGCACTGTTACGGCACATGTGTGCCCCACGATTTTTTCAGGGCTTATCTGGGAAAACTCATAGCTTTTTCCTTTCGGCTCAATGTGGCAATGATTCCGGGACCGTTTCACACTGGAAGAGCATAGTGCAAGTGTGCTAGATGCTCATCTCTAAACAGGTTTTACTGGGGAGTAAAGAGGGAGGAACGTGAGAGTGAATGAAGGCATGCTGTCTCCCCAAAATCCTGGAAACCTTGACTGCACTGCTCCTAGGCCTGTAGAAGTCACAGGCGCCAGGAGTTCTTGCTTCCAGGAACACTGCTGAGGTGCTCCTTGTTCCCTCCGAGAATTATGGAAGTCCTGATGCAGGCTAATCGTGTGAGTTCATATGCTCAATTGGTAAAGCAATACAAGAAAAACAGATCCACTTCATTTTTATTTATAAGCATTTGGCAATGTTCCCTCTAGACCATGAAAAGTGTAAACACAGTGCCTCAGGGCAGGCTTACATTACTGCATAACCTCTGCACAGCTATGCTTCCCTGCAGATGCTGGTAATGTTTGACCGTCCTAGTTATGTTCACCGTTTGGGAGAGGTTTTTGGACGTATTTCACAGCAAATTTCAAAGAAGTGTACACATCAGTACTCCGCTTCATTAAGTACACAGCTGCCGAGTCAAACAGAAATGCAGTCACGGTGTACATCAACTTATCAGTCAGAGCTGGTGCAGGAGCTCCTCTCCCCCATGGTGGGCAACCTCCTCTCACGGTGGAGCAGAGGGTTCACAGGATGTTACTCAGCCCCAGCTGTGAACATGTGCGCATGTCGGGGTCTGTGCTGAATACCCAGTCTTCACTGGTCAGGCTGCAATGGCTGTAAGGAGGGCAAATAAAGTCCTCTCCAAATTTTCTCCCTAGGGAAAAACTGACATCATTCTATTTGGAGGCTAATGTAAGATTCAGTAATGCATGGTCATCAATGGTCATGCTGGCACCTCCAGCCTTCTCACCATTGCCACTTCCATACAATGCTTCCAGTGTACAAACAATCATCACAGATTCTCAGAAATTACCTCCCCCACATAGCAATTTTAGTACTGTAGTATTTGAGTCAATGTAATACGTTCCTATAACATTAAATCAACTGCTGCGTTTTAAAGACCAGTCAGACTGTATTTTAATTACTACTGCTTATTTTATTTCCATGCACCTGATCCCAATAGTTACTCACATTCCTGAAGGCATTCTGTGTCTGTGCAGTACGACTGGGATTGTCTCAGCTGAAACAGAGGAAAAAAAAAGGCATCACACTTAGCAATGAGACTCGGTCAGCTCTTACCAAAATCACAATTTAGTATAATGTCAGAGCACAAGTTCAAGACAAGATTACAACTGATCCTTTACTGCATCACACTTGGCTTGTGGTGTGTGAGGAATCCCAGGTACGGAGGTAGTTTCTGAACACTATCTACACAATACCTTTAAATCACCTGACTGTAGTGTTACTGCTTCCACACAGGTTTGCAGCTACTGCATGCCTTTTAAAATTCAAGTTAAAAATCTATAGTGATTTAGATGTTGTTACACACAGACACACTCTCCACACGTATTTTGGGATTTATAATGGATAGGTGTTACTATTGTTATCTAGATCAAATAACATTAAAATACTCTGTGATTACACAGCAATAAATGATCAGACTGTGATAATGGTTACGCACAGAGAAGCCAAATTATAATTTCATATTTAAACTTTTTTTCCACCTAGGATCTTTTTTTAAAAGCAGACTTTAATATGTATTTTACTGTTTTTCTCTTTACTGATGGGTAAAATTTAAAGCACTTTTAGCAACTGTAATGCCCATTTGCATTTACAGACTAGGTAAGCTTGCTAAGTGCAAGAAAAGTCAACATTGGCTAACCTGCAAATCAGTATAACTATTTTACAGACGACAGAGTCAAAAAAGAAAGACAAATATCACATTCTTTATCAGGCACAGAGAGGTTAAATGGATGGGATTTAATCTGCTGTATTATGGAAATAGATTCTATTCTCTGCTTAGGTAAACTACATGGATCCATAATAAAATTTTTTAAAAGTAGAGAATTGTTACAAAGCCTTGCTTAGAACTGGCATTTGCTTTTTGACAGGTTTCATGTCACAGTAGTGTCACAAATCCCAAGACTTGTCACAACAGGCTAATCTGTTTATTACAGTGTAAACATACAAATGAGAAGAAAAGATGATGTTCCTTATGAAAAAAATATATGAATAATTTCCACAAACCCAATTTCCCCTGGTATTGGCATAACTGATTTGCTGTATGTAGTCATAATATTATGCAAAGCACATCAAGGAAACAGATGAGCAACTGAAGGAAGAAGACATTTGGAATAGACTAAGCTCCTTCCTTTATCATCATGATTTTCAATGACTGATGCATTTGAGAAATAAAAAAAACCTAATTGGAGATTGATCACATTCATTCTTTCATTAATATATTAAGATCTGCTACCAAATTTACAAATAAGTTCCTTAGGAAGTACTAGGAAGGCTGGATTTAACCTTTCAGCTATTTCTATAGTTAAAAACGGCAGCAGGGGAATTAAAACAAAAGACTTCTGAACTGGGAAAACTGGATATCGCTATACCCACATTTTGAAGAGATCAGAAACGTAATTATCTTCTGTTTGTATAAGGGCTTAATTCTGAGGGGGCTTAATTTATAATCTCTACTCTGTAAAACACACTTTAAAGGTATTCTTCAACACAGAATGATGCCTAGAATTAAAATGGGTAATAAGTATATGATCACAAACATTGTACAAGGTCAACAAGAAAATAGTACGTAGCCATCCCTCTGTCCCCAGCATGGTTAGTTCTCATACAGCACATCCAGTTTGCCCCAGACAGGCAATGCTGCCTTGGGGTGTTCCAGCTACAATATTAGTTATCTTCCATTCTAAGGGTTACACACTGTCCAAATCCACCTTTTTTTAAACCATACAATTAACATTTCTTTAATAGCCACCTCAAAAAATGGTGCATGTACTTTTTGTTGCCATTAACGTCCTGTTCTTCCACCTGCCTACCAGACGGGCTTCCACTTATGCTACCACAGAAAACAGATGACAGCTCCAGCTTTGACTGACAAGAACGTGATAACCACCAGAGAAGCTCGTTTAACAACAGAAAGATACTCTGGCTACAGCTATGCCTTTCTTGAAAAGGGGTCTCAGTGGTGACCATGATCACACCACGCTTTGTCCTTCACTGTCCCCTTGACCATTTCTTCATGAAAAGCCTCCACACTATCTGGAAGTGCCTGTTGATGTACTAGACAACCTGATTAAGACCCAATAAGTATTAAATACCTGAGATTTTACGGGCCTGGAGGGTGAACTCAGATACTAAGTTTTATCCTACAGGCATCCTTGGTGACTTCTCAAAAGACAGGACAGGTTTGAAGACCTTAGAAAGAAAAGTACTGCTAGAAACACCAATGACAGACATATTACAGTAAGCAAGCAGCCTGAAAAAAAATACCATTAGGAGTTGCTCTACAGATCTCTGCTGAAAAAAATGCTCTTATAATTAGATTATATCCTGCCAATAAGGAAAAAAGTCTGTTTATGTATGGAGGAACAATGTACAGAGGAACATTTACAAAGTACAGAGCCATCTGTACTTTGATAATAAGGCTGTGCTTTCCAGAGGGCTTAGGCAACAAATATTCCATTTTTTTCTCATGGGGATTTAGAAACTAACTGTGCAAATTCTGCTGTGAAGCAGTTACAAGAGAAAAGTATGAAAACACTGCATTTTTTATCATTTGTATGAATTTCCTCTAACCTGAAAACAATACATAACCATATAATCATGCAGATTTAAAGATCCCACCTGAAAAACACCCAACACTTCACAGTCTCTGCTACATTCATATCCAGTGATACAAATATTTCTTAGAAACAGTTCTCAGCTATTCCAGGTAATAGAAAAATTTCTTATAAAAACTTGTGGAAGATTTGGTCAGAACAGGAGCTCCCATAGACTCAAATAGGTTTTAAGAAGCCATAGATCACATGATAAAACCCACACTCAAGTATCTTCTGGTGCTCAGTTCCTCTCCTGAGTACAAGCACATGCAAAATCTCAGTAACCCACAAGCAGAAGCTCTAGGAGGGCTCTGTAAGCCAGGGAGCCAGCAACAAATCTGTTTTTAACAGCTCAGTGACAGTCTGTGTATTGTTCTCTTGGGATGAAACACGGCAAATGACGGAAAACGAGCAGCAGTGAAACCAGGTTTTTCTCAATTCGCTCGGGTGAACGAGTTCCTAACCCTGTAACCCAATACAAATCTGATTCCCTGTGGTCACTCAATTAGTCAAAAGAAGAGCAGCGATTCTGGCATGTGTATGAAATGCTTACGCAAGTTGAATGGCTGGGAAAGGTAATGCCTTTTGCTGAAGCAAGAATGTTCCTTCTACCAATTAGCTCGCTCTTGACAACTACACCCTTAAGGGACATAGCAACTGTTGGGGAAAAAATTGAATGTGAGACATTTTAATCACTAGGTAATTGAAAAAAAAAGCAATTATCAGGGACTCAAAATAAACAGTCCTTTGTATTCAGATTTTGGAGGGGGTATTTGGATGAAAGTTTGTGGAAAAATAGTAAAAAGTGGAAGCAGAATTTCCCTCTTTCCAACTAAACCCTCAAAAAGTTTTCAAACACACTCAATGTTTTTCAGACTGGGAACACCACAGAGTTAATCAAAAAAATCAGAATAGAGAAGTACTTCTTAGAGTACATTAACCTGTACATACTTAAAGGCAATATTATTAATGATGGACTTGGTTTTATTCATATTTCAGAGATCTTTGCATTGTCAAAAATGTGAATTTAGCAGAAGATTAATAGTTGACTGCCCAATCTGACACCTGCTAAAGTCAGTAACAGCTTTTCATGTTTTTCAGTATATTCTGGAACAGGCCCTTAAAAAGAACACTGAAATTAGTGAGTGAAACCTCAGGGCTTATTCAACAAAAGGACAAAGTGAAAAATGATACAAAACTAAATATTTATAGAAATTATTATTTTCTTTCATTTAAATGAAGAGGATTATAGTGGAATTTTAACATTCTGTGTGCAGTTTGTCATCCAAATACAATAAATGGCTTAATGCACGTGAGCCAAAAAATGAACTAATTTATCTTTTATTGTCTAAAATGAAGTAAACACAAATTGTAAACAGCATTTAGCTGTAAACAGCTAAAAGGGAGCTAAAAAGGCTCCAAAATTTTCAGTTTTAATGCAATGCAAACTTGCAGGCAATAAAAGCAAAAATACTAGTTATAAATGCACATTATTTAAAATACAACTATGAACTTTAATTCACTCCAAGTACATTTAAAAACTTGGATAGCTTAAATTAAAATAATTTAAATTAATAATCCCCGTACCACAAGAACTCTTGGTTAATATGAATATTTGGTTGCTATGAAGTCCCTCATAAATTCTTGGAACCGGGATGCACCAGTGGCTGAATTACAGCAAATCAGTGCCCACTTACTGGTATATTTTGAATGTAAATCCAACACAATGTCAAGAAAAAAAAGAAATTGAGTTACTTCTAGTGGAAAGACAGAAAGAGACTTTTCCTCACTCTTTCCCTGTGGCACTCAAATTTAGCATTGCAAAAATAAAAAGAGCACATTTAAAATGGCTCCCAGTTCGAATTTGAAATAGCCCCTCCTTTCTTCCTTTTTTATTTGTTTTCCAAAAGACACAGCTTTTAGCCCCAGTTCACACTAACACAACAGTATTTAGCTCCTGCTCCTTTGACACTACACATAAAGTACAGTTTTAACATGCCATCTTGTGGATCAACAGCATCTACCCTGAAACCTGACTGTGTCCTGCTGCTGCTCCTACAACGGGTGCCATAGTCCGAGAGGAGTCTGCAGAGTTTTGAGGAACGAGAGCCACCGCTTTTCACAATCCCCAGCCGTCAGCAAAACGTGGACAGTCACAGCAAAGGGACACCGCTACCCGCCTCTGGAAATTTTCTCGTGAAGTCACTATATTAAGTCAAGTCTCTACTTTTTCATGTGCAAACCTACTATGGGCACACAAACATTCCACTGTGTGGTGAGAGCAGGGTGGGAACCTTTACTGCCTGTTGGCTGCTCCACAAAATCACTGAAGTCCCAGTGAAATAGTAAGCCCTGTGAAACAGCTTCATCTAACTAAACAGAGAACTTGTTTTTTCCAATACAGTGACCTCAGGCACTGGGATCATTTCAGTCTTCCCAAGAAAGAAGTGAGACTACTTTGCATTTACTGCTCATGACAGATAGCTACTGTGGAGAAGGAAAGTCAGACTTCTGCCTACCTTCACAGTAACTCGCTCTTGTGCCAATTCCCTTGCTTCCTCTTCAGAGGAGTTCTCTGAAACTCTTCAGTTGAGTTTTCAGAATTTGCTACTCCCGAATTCAACAGTTCCACAAACCCTGTGACTGGTCCTGCAATCTGAGCTCAGACACATTTAATTTTTTTTAAATTAAAGCCAATAGCATCTTGCCTGAGAAAAGATTATGAGTTCCTATCCAGTAAGAACACTTTTTCTTTTTAAGTGTATTATTTAAGAGTTAAGAAAAAAAAAGACGAAACCTACTGACAAGTAATTTTCTCTCAAGTATCAGGAAGATAGCAATGATCGAACAGCTCACCAGTTTGCCACTTTTCAGAAGAAATGATGGCATAATCCCTGTCCAAAAGCACTTTCCAACTCCAGAAATGTTGCAACCAAGAGGTAACAAAACAGGAAGAACAGGACTCGTGGCAGGAACACAGTGCAATAATTCATGAACTCTAGTATGAATGGCAGATGAGGTTGAAGTAAATTATCTATGCAGGAATAATTAAAATAATTGCCTTTTAGAGTAACTTTTGAGACAGCTCAAAGCTGAAATAAGTCCTTGGAAAAGACATGAATGAAAAATTAGCAAGTTCATGAACCAGGTCAGGAAAAGATCTTCATACAAAAAATTGTGATGGAAGAAAGGCCAGAGAGATGTGTGAAAGAAACAGATAAATTAGGTACAAAGATAAAAGAACAGAAATGGATGGTGGCAATGAAGAGGATAGATAAGTAGGAAAGCAAGAACAAATAACTAACTTGATACGGTCATTTATCCCACGAATAAAAGTAAATTTAAAATGGAATCATAAAGACTGTTGATAGAAAATTTTATGTGATAACAAGGGCCCTTGTGAAAATACTTTTTTGCAATTTAGACCAGTTTTAAGCTCTGCTTTTTCTCTCCAACGATGCCAGAAGATGACAACACCATGGCATCCTCCTGGTTGTGTTCTCATGCTTCTGGATAATGAAATCACTATTTAAGCTTTATTGGCAGCCACGTCTGTTCTGTCCAAAGTATATAAATGATTTAGTAAACAATGTGATAAATAAATTGCTATGGTAGGCTAGGCCAGCCCTGAATAAAAGCCAGGTTGCAAATTGAATTGTAGCATTATCCCCAGAGTTCAGATTTAAAGATGCAAAAAACTGACACCTACATGCATTATTCTGCTACAAGCTGGCCAAGAGAAATAAAAGAAAACTAAGGGGAAAAGAAGGGCATACTGATGGAATTAAACTGTCTCCTAAACTACATTAGCTTCGCTTAGAAGAAAAACCAAGGGAAAAGGCAACATTCCCTTCCCCATTCCTACATTTTCTATGAGCACGTGCAGAACTAAAATAAAATAAATGGTTGTTCATACGAGGACAGAACAACAGTCTGCAATAAAAATATGGAGTTTGGCCCTGTGAGGTGACAAGTAATTTTCTCTCCCATGGCAAATGAGAGAGGATAGTCGGTACTTTTCAGAATAATATTCCTAGATTATAAAGCTACTCTTAACACCCAGAATCATCAGCCAGTTATGACAGAGGGAGAACATTACTTTCATACTGAAATATATGAAATTTTATGGAGGAAGATGCAGCAGATAAACAAGTCAGGGGGATCACTGTCAAATAGGAGCCCTGATTTGGTCAAGAACTCATAATTGCCTTTATTTTTTCTTTTCTCCTAGGATTCCTCTTTCACATTGGCATCACAGAGACCCCCCTTTTCCACACTTCCCTCACTTTCCTACAATTGCATGACTTCTATTCTTACTTCATTTTATAATTTTGCTGGCCTTGAGGACCTGGGATATCACTGGCATCCTACTTTTAGTGAATGCAAAGCAGAACGAATTAGCAGAACAGGGAGAGTCAAGAAAAAGAAGATGAAGCAGTGTGATAGTCAGGACCATTGCAAGGAGATCACAGCACCTCTGAATATGTGAAATACTAGACAACGAATGGGTGAGATAGAACATTACAAAACAGAACTACAGAGGCATCTGAAAACATTCATGAACATCATACACGGATCTCCCAAGAATCCCAAGAGGGCATTAGCAAACATACCTAAAATACAGAAGCAGAATACATGTGGGTTTTTTGACCAAACATTTGAGTATCTTCTGCAAAATGATGCATATTAGCAAATGAAAAGGGTACTCCCACGTAGACAGCCTTGAGGAAAAGGCTTAGAACTAGGAGTTCCAACAGATAAGAACAGTTTGCTCTAAGTATTGATTACATCCACATGTGGCCTGAGAGAAAAGGCACAATTTTCTCCTTTTTCCTCAAATGAGACAGCTACAACACAGCTCTGATCATCAAACACAGTTCAGCCATTCATAATACAGGTTATAGCTATTAATTACTTCTGGAATATCAAGCTGACAGAATTTTCAATGCATAATTTTCTACACTGCTTGCAATTCTGTCACACTATGCATGCTTTGAGGCAGTCATGAGGCGTGACTGAAATATTATTTTCTTTTATACATATATATATACTGGTTAAGAAGCAGCAGCTTCCAGCATACTACAAAGCTCAGGAATGGGAAATGCAAAGAATGACAGGCACCTTCAATTTTCAGTTAAGTCCTTATACCTAACCCCTTATATGAAAAAATGGTCTCCATGGGACACAGACGCGAGTGGACACCATTTTTCATGGCTTTTTTTCTTTTTTTTTTTTTTAAACATTCACTTACCTGTCTAGGAAATAGTCTCCATTTATACTGCTTCATCTAGAACCAGTTTCTAGGTTAAAGACCATTAGCAGTGCATGAGTTCTGTGATGCAGTTTTGGGGCCTTAACTTGTGGAACACCAGCACCCTGAGAACCCACTGAAGGTGGGGAACTGGAAGTCAGTGGAGCGAGAGCACTCAGGAACAGTCCCACACTATGCCACTCCAACCTTGAGTTTTATTGTTTTGGCTCAGTGCCTCGGGAGGTTCATCAAGTCTTTTCCCCTGCATCTCAGAAGGATGGTACCTTCTCTGTCCTAATGAGCAACCTACGGTTCAGCTGTTGGGAAAGGTCCTTTTTCAACCAGCTTGAACACCAAGAAATTGGGAATTGAAAGAGTAGGTCTATTTCCTGCTCTTGGGGTGGTTGGCTAAGAAGGACTATAGACTAGAAGCAGCAGCAACTGCTATTAAAAAAAAAATAATTAGAAGGCAAATGCCGCAGAATATGTGTAAGAAGTCTCCAGGGCAACCTCCGTATTTAGATGGTCACTTGAAATTATCACACGTCTTTGGTATAGCTCTGCTGTGCTTTCAGTAGAAGGCCACGTCAGTAGAGTAACTCACTTTTGCTGGTTGCCTGAGGGACTATTTAATTCAGGCTTAGCTGTGCTGACATCTTGAGAGGTTTTCAACCATTTGCAGCACACAACGCAGATCTATTTTAGTCATCTGTATTTATTCTGTGCTGTTTGCACAAGGTCTCCCTCAGCCAAGACTCGTGGCTATGCTGGATACTATTTCAGACTATGCCAGTTTATATGCCAGTAAGACTCTAAAATGACCTGGCCAAGAGAATTATGTGGAAACTTGGTTGACAAGAAAGCGTTTGAATGAAGTGTGTTGAAATAGCTTGAGAATTTGCAACTTTCGCTATAAAAATCTAGCAAAACCTGAAAACACAAGGGAGATTAAAATAAAGAACAATTTGCTTTGTATTCCCCAGAGTTTCTGAGACATTCAAGCCTTCTGGTATAGCAACATAACTAGACATGGGCCATTACTTTGCAATTAGCTACAGAAGAACAAAACACAAGGTTGTAATTCCCACAGAGGTCTGTAAGGCCATCAAATCTCTACAGTACAGCTGCTGGCAGTTCATCAAAATGGATCCTTATGTATTACAGAATTAGAAATGTTTTGGGCTAAAGAACATATTGTTCATTTTCATAGAAACTAGTATGAGAGAATTCTAAAGTCACGCTTTCTGTAAAGCAAATAACACTGTACCAGAAGGAAAAAAAAAAAAAAAAATGTTTACATCATACAAAGTTACGTGTGTTACTGGCTTGTTTTGACATTTCTGACCCCTCTAAGTAGTCATACGCAGGTCTCAGGCTTCACAGAAGATGCTCTACATGTAATTATCTCCTGCCACCACATACACTGTGTTTTCAGTCTAGTTTTCAGACTTGAACTGAGCCTTGGGCTAAGATACTCCATGAATCAGCCACGCTTACTCAGAGAGCATCAGTCTGGAGGAGTAACACAGTGCAATCAGATTTATTTTACAGAAAAAGTGGGGGAAAAAAAGGGAAATAAAAAGGTTTAAGTGCAACTTCATTCTTATCCAGAGATTTGCTGTCTTCTGCCACAACTAAGACAGGAACCATTTCCTCTGGGTACCATAGAATGTCCTTCACCATGAGTCTTTCAAACAACTGGCCCCTTGTCTGACAGATTCCCCCCCGTTAAAGTACTTGATGTTGTTTGTTGTTCTTCATTCTTGAACTTTGGCTCTTCTCGTCAAAATAAATTCTGCAGATGGAGGAGATAAAGCCATAGAAGCTAACAGACCTGTCATTGTCTTTAGACAACTCTTGTCTATCTGCACAGGATGGAAAGTCTTGTGATGTTTTTCTTCTATGCCTACTTCCTCTTATGAAAGTTCGCAATTATCTGCTATATCCACAGAGTAAATAGAGAGCCCAATATACAATAGTCAAATTGTTACACAACAACACCAAAGCATAACAGATGTTGCCATGGGTATTACATACTAGAAATGATATTTATGAAGTCACAGCCAAAGACTTTAGATTTCAATTCTTTCCTAGGAATATTTGGAAATCATAACATGTGCTTATTAGTTACAGTGGTATTTGCTTATTAGTTACAGTGGCCATACTACATGTGAAATTTTCATATTTTGACACCAAGGAGAGCCCTGAAAAACCCACTTCAGGAAAATAATAGAACATTCAGCATAATTCAATGCCATTGAAGTACGTATATATAGGTTATAAGAACTGTGAGCATGAGCAATATCTCTCAGTTAACATAATAAGCAGCAAAAAAATCTCTTAAAAATATCATGTGCATTAAAGATGTACAGTCCACTGTCTATAACATCTTCATGGTATTATGAATTAAGAAGCAAAGAACTCAACAAAATAAACCCCTGCTTAGTCAAGCAAAATGAAGAATAGAAAAATAATCAAGCCAGGTTGCTCAGTAAGAGCTAGGCTTTTTAAAAACAAAGAGCTTTCTTGTTTGTAATTTTCTGTGGTGTTGCTAATAGCAGAGAGGAAGAAGGGTTTAAATGACAATAGCTTTTTTTTTCATTGTGTAAGCATTAATTGCAATTACAAGATGATCTGAAGTCTGCTTTTCAAGTAGAGATTTAAACTATATGCTATATATAAGAAATATAATGTATTCATCCACAAATTATACTTTGAATACCAAATACATTTTCTAAGAATTTAAAAGTAAATACATGAATTAAATTAAAAATTAAAAGCAACACTTTGGGAATTAAAACAAGAACTTCAGGTTGTAGAGTCAGACTTTTTGACCTCCCTCTGACCTTGGCATAGCAGCGTCATTCAAATTTCCCATACAGTTAACTCTAACAGAAATCCTGTGGATTTGAATATGTATTTTTAACTCTACCTGTAATAGTCATAATCAAATACATCATACCTTCTTCATTAGCAGAAGCCTTAATGAGTGTGGTTCTATATAGGTATAAACAAGTTAGTCTGTAAAAATTAGTTTCCTTTAACCCAAATGCAAGTTATTAATGTCTACATCAATCATGGGTTTTTTTTCACCATGTCATTACTGAACTGAAGAATCCAAAAAGTGCATTTCCACACTTGGCCATCTCTTTATAATTGCATTGTTATTCTGTTAAATTTGATCTTAACTCCAAACTTCTGGATTTACAATGCTCAGCCTAGAGAGAATTACAACCACCTTGTTATACAATTTGCTCCCAAATCCTGACAAGTACTCCCGGCTCTACTGGTGTGGTTTCTATCTTGGTTAAAAAGAATCAACAAGTAAATCGGTATAGGGAACCCTTCTGCGTATACAGCACGTCTGGATATTTTTCACACCACCAAACTGAACAACTACGGATTGCCCAGCTTTCATGTATCACAGTGGTTTTGGAGGGAAGGTTTTGAGGATCCAACTTTTAGATATAGCGGGCACCCATTCTCCACTAACACTTGTGGGGTTCAGCAGCTTTGAGAATCAATGTCCAAGGGTTCCTTTTAAAACAAATAGTAAAATTCCTCTTTGCTTATGGTGTCTAAGATTGAGTGAGAAAACAGAGGCTTAGAAAGAAAGCTCTTATCGAAGCATAAAAGTTACAGATGCAATAATGAAGGTTTAGCAAGTCTCCTGCTACAATCACACAACAGGTTACTTGAGGATAGTCTGGCTGCTGACTGAGACTTTTGAGACTTTTCCTTTCTAGATTCTGCTGAATTACTCCTGCTAGTGATTTGCTCTTATAAATATTTAGGAGCATCTGGTTTGCTTTTTAGAATAGATGAAATCTGGCATTTTCCCCTTACTCCTCACAGTTTCCAGTGCTAATTGGCATGGCCTTTTTGGAAGCTGGACCCTGAGCAATAAACTCCATTCCTGCAGCTACACAGGAACGCCATTACAATGGCCTTGGTGACTGCCCAAGAGGGTGCACCTGCGATGTGCTCTGCTTGCATTCACGACACGGGAACTGGTGTGCCTCCAGACGATCCCTTTGCACACACCTTACACTCCATGGAGCAGCCCCGTGACAAAATCTCACAGACCTTTGTGGCACTTCTTCTGACTTCAGATACAACTCACCTACATTGTTCATACCTAGATTCCTCCAGCCACAATACAAAGAGAACCAGCTCGCTGATGCCATTGCCTGTCAGTATCTTCTAGTAAAAAATGAAAAGATATAAAGTGCTGAATGGGAGTTGAAAGTCTGAACCACATTGGTTCAGATTTGCATCTGGCAAAGCTCAGATGACAGAACAGCCAACATGCATCCTCTTTCTCCCTCCCAACTTCCTGATGCTTGGTCCTGGTAGTTCCTTTGTGACCACTGTAGCATGTGTCCAGAAGCCTCAAGGTCCAGAATCAACACAGCTGTGGGACATGGCACAAATGTCATGTTGAGGACAAGAGGAAAATCCTTCTTGGGAAATAAAATGCGTATGAGCATCCACATTGGAATAGCAGGGAGAGCTCAGAATATTTTGAAATTGTGCCTTTAACTGGGAAGCATGAACTGGGATGGCTGGGCCCTGAAATAAAGGCTCCACAGAAGAGACAACTGTTCTCCACAGAAGCCTCAATATTCTACGCCCTTGTGCCGACAGCATTGACCTTTAAACAGGGCATAAGTAGACTGAGGGATGCAACTACACCCCTGTACTCAGTGCTTTAAACCTGTATCTGGAATGCTGCATCCAGTCTCAGGCTCCCCTACACAAGACATAATTGCAGACTGAAGTGAATTCAGCAGAGGGTCACCAGGGGCTGTGGTGACCTTATAAGTGAGAGGCTGAGGCATCTGGGCCTGTTCAGCCCAAATAAGAGATGGTTATGGGTGGTGGATCTAACAGCAGCCCCCCAGTACTTACAAGGAGGTTACTGAGAAGAGGATAGAGACAGGGTCTTCACAGTAGTACGGCAGAGGGTACGATACATTCAACTAGAACAGTGGATGGAAAAAAATCTCTACCACAACGGCTGTCAAGCAGTGGAGCAGGTTGCCCTAAGAGGCTGTGTAATTGCTATCCTTGAAGCTTTTCAAGATTCAGCTGGAATAAAAGCCCTGAATGACCTGGTCTGAATTCACTGCTGACCCTGCTTTGAGCAGGAGGTCGGCCTAGATGACCTCCTAAAATCCCTTCCATCCTGAACAATTCTGAAAACACCAGCAAAATGGGCACGCAGCCCTTTCATTTCTCACACCTCCGTCCCTGACACAAGCCTGTTGCCTGTTCAGCAGCAAGACAGTGAGTCAACCTCTAATGACTTGTGCGACTCAAGAGAGCACTGGCTGCATCACGCTTGGGAACGACCAAAGGGAAGTGATGCCAGGCCCATAAAGCAGATGGAATTGGCTAAGCAGACATGCTCTATTTGTCTGGCGTCATTTTGGACTTTGGTGCAGCTGGCCACTACACGGTCTAGGCTGTTTGGCAACTCCAGCTTTGATGCTTAGCCCAAGGGTCTCGTGGTCTCTGAAATGACAAGTGCTTGTCATTTCCTCTTGTCCTCCTGAGGGATTGTTTTTCCTTCTGGTGCAGCCCCTGATGTAGCCCTATCACCGAGACAGCCTGGTCCAGGGTGTTTTGGCTTCCATTGTGGCCTGTGTATTTTTGAGGGGGGATTCTGTGTGCACAGGCCCAGGGGCACAATGTGAAAACCCAATGGTGTGGGTTCTGCAGTGCTGCATTATGGACATGGGTGGTGAACTCTGCTTACTCTGAGCAGAGTAGTTCTGGAAAATGGGGTCATCCAAGCTCCTTGAGAGCACACACAGGTACGGCATCGACATGGCTTTAGGTTCTTCCCCGGCATTTCAGATGAGAGAGTGTAACAATACACTCCAAGCCAAGAAAGTGTGGACAGCCAGGATTTTATGTTGAGGGTGAAGCAGGGCTACATTAGTGCAACCCACACATTTGCAAGAACAAGCTATATATAGTTCTTGCAAAGTGCTGTTCAAAACAAGTTTGTTCTTTTGTGGATGTATGCACGTGGAAGTGGTTTTATTTTAAGGGCAATCACACAAATTGATTCCTTATTCCCAGGCAGACATTACTTGCGGACTTACACAGTAGACCAACTCTTATCACAGGCTAGTGGATGCCACATTTTCCTGATGACCCTCCTAAAATACTGATAAGATACCTCCTGAAGAAGGGCCTGATCTTAGAGAGGATGCTCTTCACACATCCTCCCTTGAGCAGCTGACGTATTCAGTAACTTAAAAGGACATTAATTTAGACCCTAAGAAAGAAAATGAGATAAAACCAAATTCATGAAAATCAACAAAGGGAAGTACATCAAATGAAGCTGATGTACAATGTGATCTTAAAAATCAGTTTAACCAAATCAGAGTTGTAATCAAGATCACCTAATTGCTCACAGTTCACAAGTGCTAGTGTTATTTTTAAAAATATATACTTTTACTTAGGAAAAAAAATAGCACTTTGTAACTTTTTCTTCAATGGATAGTGAACAAAATTCCATACAGAAGCAACGAATCCTTGCTATTTTACAGGTCACAGTTACAGCAACGTAAAAGAACTTGTTTGAAGTTGCTCAACCATATCAATGACACAGCAAGAAATAGAACTCAGAACTCAAAATCACTGGATTCTCCACTTCAGAATTTTTTAAAGGTTAGTTTTAAAATTAGACATTGTTATCTTGCCATATGAGCGTGTGGAACTTCGTATGTGACATGACTTTGAACTCAAAGAGTTTGCAGAGTAGCTTCTTCGGGTTTATGCAGACTAAAGAAAGGGCTACAAAGAAACACTTCAATAGAAACACTGTCAATGCTGTCAAAATGCAGCCCTGGGAAACAAACGAAAAGCCATCATTTGTATTAACTATTCAAAAGCTCATCAGAAAGTCAGATACACAGACTCTAACTGTACACGGAACTGAATAAGCAGAATCAAAAGCATCAATAACTGCAAATCTGCATGAGCTGAAGTAATGTCTGAATAATCACCCTTCCAAATATCTTCATGTTATCCTTACCAGATTAATCAGTCTTCTCATTGCATGTTCATGTGAGCAAATGCATTCACAAGGATCAAATCCACCTTCTGCCATGGTTCTCTGGATAAACCTGAACTTGTCTGTGAACACCTAAGAAGAATAAGAATAAAAGGACAATGAACTCTTTTTCAGCTGACCTTATTTTCCAGAGACTCACACATCAAGTTTCAGTTCATTTAATGCCAGGGTAAAAAAGCAAAACAAAGCAGGGTAATCCTATTATTCCTTTGGCAGCATGAATGAAGAAGTCTGGTATGTGCAGTCACATTTTGATGTTGCTGAAAGCAGTGCCTCACACAGGCTTCCTTAGAGAGCCAAATAATTTTTTTGAAAGAATTTGTGTGTCTCCCCTGTGTTTTCCCACATACCACTGTGAAATACATCCTAACAAACAAGAACCACAAAGATTAAATTCTGGTCTCTCATCTGCATAGTGGGACTCCTAACTGTATGAATACAATTTGACAAATCAGGGGAACTTGTACTCCTAAACCCCTAACAAACTGCTGGCATTCTCCCTCTGGATCAATGTACAGGAAAATAATTTAAAATGTGGTAACTTCTTTGCTGCAGGGAGAAACAATCATCCTTATTGTATAATGAAAGCAAGCAGCAGGGGTGCAAAAGTAGATATACTTGGAAGCACTTTAAAAATGGAGCTACACACACTAATTTTAGATCAAAGAAATAGGTCATTCACTTCGCAATACTGAAAGTTCAAAGAAGCTAAAATGGACATGGTGGGGAATCAATTCCAGGTTATTCACCTGCTAAAACCATTTACACCAGTTATGTCAAGCGTATCTTTACTATTTACCAATAGCTTTCTCAGTGACTTAATTGATGGTCAAAATGGGTAGCAGATTGCAAGCCATTTCTACCCTGGTGGACAAATCAGGGATTGATTTCTCTCAAATGAGCACTCTTACGATGTATTAGATCAGCTCTGCATAATGATACTTGCAAAATATTTTTGCTAACTTGGCATCAATAAAGCCGGATTCAGATCGTGCTTGTGTTGCATGCACTGGGGCCCTAGTGTCAGATAACTGGCAAGCTGAACAAATGCAGCAGCATAGAGCAGATACATCCTCTCAATTTCCTAAAACAAGTACTTTATGAAGGTGCCAGCCATTTGGCAAGGGTGTGCTGAATCAACAGATGTGCCCTGCAGTCATCACCTATAAAAACTTACAGCCTTGGTCACACATAAGCATTTTAATGTTCTAACCTCACTAGGAGAAAGAGGAATAAACCATATGGTTTTAAGATATCTCCACTCAACAGTATGTATCATCACAATAGTTCTTCCCTCTTGGGGGAAGAAAGAGATGCTAAAAAAAAAGTGTATTTCAGGAGTCCTTCCTCTGTCAATGCCTACCACTCTTCTTTATTATCCTTTGCCATGGTGGAGAGAGCCAGACACTAAAAGAAGGTAAGAGATCCATATCTTCATTATGGAGTCAGAGCATCAGTGCCCTTAATCTGCTAGGGTCTCCACTTTTTAAAAAGAATACTGAAAACTGAAGAAAAGCAAACAAAAAAATACTGAAGGGCTGGAGGAAAAGCCTTTTTGCCTAGACACTAACAAAAAGTAATCTGGCAATGCACTGAGAAGACAGAAAGATGACTTGGTTATGCAGTGTACAAGTACTTTTTGCATAGAAAAATAAACTTGAATACTGAGAAGTTCTTCAATGAAGAGGTGATCAAAACCCAATGACTGGAAGCAGTAATCAACCAATTCAAAAGAGAAGCAAGGCCTATGTTTTTACCACTACAGTAACTAACCAGTGCAACAAACTGCCAAAGAAGGGGTGGATTTCCCATCTCTCAATGCTTTCAGATGTGCTTCAGCCACATACAGGTGACTGAGTGAAGTACAGAAGCAAACAAGATTAGATATAATTTTCTCCAACAAACAGGAGATCAGAGCAGATGACCTAATGGTTCTTTCTGAGAGTTAATCATGAAGTTACTACACTAACTTTTGTGAAATTATCTCAGAACTGCACAACAGCACCAGAAGACATTTTTTATCTACACGAGCTCCCTGGATGATACGCCACATCAACCTTTCTAAAACTATTTTAGCACAAGGAACAGGTAAAAGCACTGATTGCGAAATAGTGGAAAAAGGTTTCTCTGGCCAGAATGCCGACATCCAAAGGAAGGCATTTCAACCACTAAAGTTGCAAAACAATATTTAATTGTAACTTGAAAGAATTTGGGAGTCAGTAACACATAGTAATGTCACAGCAATAAATAGAGGAGTGTTAATCTATATACGACTACAAGAAATCAAAACATCAGATAAAAGTCATCACCAATGAAACAAGACTAACATTCTTTGTAGAGCATACAACTGAAAAAGATTAGACAATAAATGGGGAAGATTAATCTGTCATGTAACATCATGAATTTAAGTGGAGGTGCACTAGAAGGAATTTACCCCAAGGCATCTGAATTGTACATGAAGAATTACCTTAATGAGCTAAAATAAAGCAGAACACATGTCACCATGTAAAATGTCATCCAAGCTTTCAACAAAAGATCCCTTACAAGCTTTCTCACCTTCACATGATGCTGAAAAGAATCATCCTTTATCTTTCCTTCCTCCAAGCCTATAACAAGCTCTTTCATCAGCATAGAACCGAAGACAGACCACCTATTTTGGGAACAGTACTAGGTTTTGCTCTGATAAAGATGCTAAACTTGGGCTATTTTATTATTTTAAAAAAGCGCAGGTAACTAATCCCCCTTCATGTGCTTTTTTTTTTTTCTGTGAACTGGAGGAAACAGAGATTTTGCATGTGGCTGACCAGTTATAAAGAAGAGAGAATCACTCTATATGATGATTTTCACTTTTAAAATGACACCCTCACATCTGTATTCCTCATTAAAATATTCTTGGCTTAATAATTGTATTATTTGTAACACACTTTGAATGCGTAAAGCACTAAATATCAACTAAGCTTTGTAATCAGATCCTCAAGTTTATTAATGTTTTGTGAGCCTGTGTAAGATTTGGTAAGAAGAGACTAGTATATATCACGGAGAAGGATTCCTTGGCTCCACTGCAGACTCTTAGGCACCCCATTCGTATCAAAATCCTGTTCCAGAATTGCAGTGTGCTTCCTGCCTCCCTCCCGGTACTTGCAATTGTCTGATCTCACGTCAGCGGCTAACTTGTTCTGCCCAGCTCTGACCTCTTCGCTGTGAGTCACACCAGCCCTCCACCTTTTGCAAATACAGTTCTCCTACATACTATCTATCACAGAGAGAGGGAGGATGGGCTCCGTTCTTTTCCTCATGACCTGGAGAAAGAAAAAAAATGCTTGTCGTTCTATTTTACTTTACTTATTTTTCTGTATGTTTTCCTGTTTATCGTTACCTTCTTTTTCTTGGAATTTACAGAGTAACTGGTAAGACCACAGTAAGTGGTAATGCTGTGATGTCAAATACCTCCAAGTACTCTGAAGGAGTTACTTTTACTCTACCTCAAATGATTGTATTTTAGTTTGGCCATATTACTGCTAACATAGGATTTAATTCACAGGGTTTACAAACAGCTGGAAGACACATTTGGTAAATACGCCAAAGCTCTCACTGGTAACAGCTGAGAAGGTATATATTATGGCCTCTAGACTAAGAAAACTGATAGCATAATAACAGAGAGAATGAGTAAACGTGGACAAATACGATGTACCATCAAAGAGTCAATATGACCTTTCCAGTGTAAGGAGGCCCACAGAGGCAATCATAAACAGTACTACTGATATTAAAATACTGTAGTCAGAGCCAGAATTACTGTAATTTGGGAGCAAAGTGAAGGATGATCTCTGATGATTTAAGACAGAAATAAAAGCTCACCATTACCTTTTGACTTGAACATATATTTGAAATTGTAGGTAATGAAGCCATATTGAAAAATATTTCTAGTCTCTCATGATTTAAAAAATAGCATTCTCAGTTATAGTAATTATTGTAAATTGTTTCTTCTTTTATTATCTTCCCCAATCCCAGCCCTACAGCTATGTATTATATTTTATACATCCCACTATCAAAAAAAAGCAATCTTTATTGCTAGAATCTGATTCGGTTTTTTGTACCTGGAGATTCTTGTGTATTTTAAATTATTACAATGACTATACATTATTTCCCAATTCAGCAACACCTCTCCTGAGTAAATAGCATGCAACTGGTGAACTCTGGGAGAGAGAAATTATACTCTGCCTCTCTCCACCCTAATCATTACAAAACTGAGCTCCTTTCTAGCATGAAGGCAAACAAGAAGTTTTGTCAATTCTCCATGTGCTGGATGCCCTCCAATGTGACTCCAACAAAATGCTGATTAACAAGATTGTTAAAGTGCACATCTTGGTGATTTCTACTCCTTGGTATAAAGGAGCATGTAAAAATATTTATTATCCTAGTATTCAAAGAAACACTCACTCTGTATGATAGATAAATCAGAGGCACTGCAGATTTATCATGGACTAAACTTGGCACGTTCAGCATCAAAACACTAAGGCCATTAATTCTTATCTTTCTTGGTTCCAGACACTTTTAAAATGTAGACTTTCACACACACACGATACATACAATGGCTGAAGATTTCCTCTGCTAAGAACTATTTTTGCTGTGTTGCTATTTTCTTGGAGATTGAAGGCAAGAAATCCTTGGGAGCGAAATACCTCACAGTACAGCAGACATGTAACAGAATCTTTCCACATTACTTTAAAGAGAAACAAAACCCTATTTGGCTCCTTGTTACTGTTTTTCAGCAAACTGCAATAACTCAAAGCACAATCATCAAATATCTCTAACAAGCCATAAAGTTAATTTTGCTTCCGAGCTCAGTTTGAGAGAAGTGTGGCAGAACAAATGAAAATATGTATAAAACTTAAAATAAAAATGTAGAGAGAAAGCAAATGACTTGTTATGCCTCTGCAGACATTCTGAAAAATGATAAAGGGCTAAACTAGCAAGAGCCATACACAAAGCATGAACAACTCACTGCCTCAAAGATAAAATGTTCATTTTTATCTTACTGTCAGAGGCAGAAACCCTGTCTCTTTCACAATCTCCTAAAGGATCTAGGTTTTCATAAAAAGGATTTGTTCTCCTGCCTTTTTACCTGCACCTAAACCATCTTAGTATCCATGTTTTCTTAAAACGCTTGACCTTTCTGTAATTATTTTCTTCACAGCATGCCCCAAGTTTGGTTCTTCTGTATCATCTTACCTATCTCCAAATGACCTCTTCTAGCATGTAAGACATCATGTATATGTTGGCCTTGTGTAGCATAACACCCCTGCAATCCTGCATGTGAAGTCCTGTCCCAGAGAAACCACCAGGCACAGGGGCTGTGTAACAATAGCACCCATTAATCCAGGAGGTGGAAATTCGCCTCAGCTAAAGAAGAGACTGCTGTGATCAGCTCCTCATAAAGCTCCTGATCATTGCTTTATAGGACTCTTTCTTCTCCTTGGTCCTCCTGGGTACCATCAGCACTCCGAGGGCAACTGGCACCCCAGTTGACTCATTACTGGGCTCTTCAAAATGCCTCTGGTACAAATGGTTACTCCAAAATCTGTTTCTGATCCTGCCTCTTCTAGGGACTGAACTCACTGAACCCTGTCTAGTCACACAAAGTCCCATTCAACATCATTTAGGTATACATACAGAATTAGAATAATAGATAAAGGTATCTTCAGTAGGGCAATATTGCTTACCAGTCACCAACCAACCAAGGGGAGCCTAAACATTCAAATCCAGTGAATCCCAGCCAAACTCAGATTTTTCTGTCTTCGTTATATAACACATTTTCCTGTTGATTTCCATCTTCTACAATATTTGTACTTCATGCACATCCACCCTCCCACAGACTCCTGTGTGTTTTGTTAGTCTTTTGACGAACTACCTACATTCAACTCACTAGTCTGTCATTTAACTTCTAATTATTTCAGTTGTACAGCTAAACTTTGTAAGTAAGACAGGCCAGGGAATTTTATCCGTCAATTTCTGCTTCAAGGTTCTCTTCAGACTAGGTTAGAGGACAGAGGGGAAAAATAATAAGCATGGATTTGAGGTCTCTCTCTTAAAAAAAACAAACCAGAGAGATGTATAGATAGGACTGGCTGATTCTACCTGCAAAGATCTTTATAAAATTCTGTTTTTTTCAATTGCTACTACCAGAAATGCAGCGTGTTTCCTATCACCAGAGCAATATAAAGGAGGAACCAGGCAGAAATTATAACAGAGCCATTAAAAAAGCAAAGGGAACAGCTAAACACAGGATAAAACTACGGGACAGTGTAAGAAAACAAAAGCATTTGTAGTTGAATAGGGAAGAAAGATCACAAAAAGAACTACAAAAATAGGAAGAAAATAAACAGAAAAATAAGCATTACTTTAAAATAAATAACTGCTGTTCTGCCTGAAGTTAACAGATACATAATCCCAAGGAAACAGGAGAGGACAAGGCACTAAATTAAAATTAATCCAGAAGCCAAGGGGCTGGCATAAGTATCCAGTGGAGGTGGTCTGAATTTTTTATGCAAGAGTTTTAAATTGTCAGGGTTATCGAACTGGCAAAAAAAAAAGCTCGAGGATTTCTAAGGAAACTTCCTTTACAAAGCAACTTCCTCTGTTCAAACAAGGCTAAAAATAGGTAAAACAGAAGACTCTTGTATACAAATTGATACTAATTAAAACATTCCAAGGATGTGTTCTCCTCTATTATTGTAATTTAGATAATTCAAGTAAATATACCCTCGCAGAACTTAAGTCTGAAACACTGCAACATTATACTTGGTTTTTTTATAATGGTAATTTTTAATCCCTTTTACTGACAATGCGAGAGAAGCTCACTCCTATCATCTCTTCCACACTTACAGCTCCATCCTGCTTTTACTGAAACAAATACCAGCATTCCCATTGGCTTCAGGATCTAGTAGCTCTGCAAGGTCACAGATCTCTAGAGGACTATTGATGATCTTTTTCTACCAAGCCTCCTCCTGGGCATTAAATTGAGTTTTCAGGACAAAAGAAAACCAACTGACTGACTGGGCAGCAAAAGCAAAACAGCAGGATATAAATGTGGGTCCTGCCAGGAGGAACGCTGCCACAGTAAAGCGTGGCTCCAATTACAGCTTTCTCCAACTAATTGTCCTAGTTCAGATCATCCATTTAGCTTTTCTAGGGAAAAGAGCTGCAATGATTTTGATGGCTGATACAATACCCAAAGAGAGTTCCTAGACATAGCAACACTTTCAGAATATAAAGCAATCCCCTCCACTCTCTTTCCGTATAATTCCAGGAGGCCAAGGCGAGGGGAAGCAGCTGATTTTGTACTTGAAAGCATCAGCACGTCTCCCTGGACTTCCAGCTGTAGCCTAATGAGTTGGCAAGTCTATTTTTGCACCACAACTTTTCTCAGGATAATTACCGAGATCCAAGATGAACTTTTCAACGCAGATTAAACTAAGCCAGTCCTTTCCTCATGGAAAAGTCAGTGCTTAACCATGCACACAGATGTATGCAACTGGTGCTGTTCTTGTTGGTTTCAACAGAGACATCAAGACCAGTATGAGCTCTACAAGGGAACTGCTCACCCAGCCGCATCCTGCTCAAGGCATACTAGGGGGTAACTTTGCTACCGTCTCACAAATCATTTGGTATGCATGCGAATTATGAATTAATTTTCCAGTGTCATCCATCTGGTACTTCTTACAAATGCTAATTTAATACAAACCAACTCCTTAAAAATCGAAGCAAAATCAAAGAAACTAAGAAATGCTAAGCCAGCCACTGAAGTATACTACAGTGACATCCCAAAATCAGGGAAGGAGCTTTTGAGCCGGGACAGGCTCAGAACTAAGTAAGTGCTAAAGATCTTCCTGATGTTTTTTGTTCTGACGGTCTTACAAGACTACTGGAGCACTGGTACACCCCTTGTCCCCACAGCAAGAGTCCATGATCATTGCTGGGCCATTAGTGTTTTCACCCCAATGTGGACATTTGGACTTGCTCTGAGTGAGTCAGGAAATTCTCCTGGCGACTCTGCCAACAGCACTAGCACCTAGAGCACTGAAGCAGGAGCCAGAGCACGAAAACTTAAAAGACATAATTATGGTCAAAGCCCTTTCACGGCTTTTATCTCACTGAAGTATGTGAAAAAGTTCACACCGCTTTAAAGGGTGGTAGGATCTAGTAGGAACCTGGTAGGAGAATTACTATTTTTGGACAAGCCTAACCAAGGTCACAGGTATGCTGAGGTGCATCAGTTCAACACAGAATGGTCTAACAGGGAAATACAGAAGATGACACAGGTGCTTCTTTCAGTTTAATTAAGGCTTGTCAGTGTCAGGTACAACTCTCAGAGGACGAGAACCCACACATTAAAACCCTCCACTGTTCCAGTACTATTTCCCACCTTCCTTTTCATGGCCAGTCCCCAATATGTGAGGAGAGCGGGAGATTTCAGGCTTTCAGGCTGTGAGGCTGGTGTCAATGATCAAAACTGAATTCCCCAAAGGAGCTAAATAAGATTTAAAAAAGCTGTTTACTTATTCCCATGCAGGTGGCTTAACATTTCTTCTGGGCAAAACACTTGAAAAGGAGCTAATTATGCACATCCAGTCACGGACCAAAAAAGCAGTCCAGCTATTTTAGAATTCATTTACTGATATTTGATACAGAACGTTATTGCCAAACTCCAGCTGTCAGCATTTGGTCACCTTTTTGTTAAAGTGATGACATTTTTCTGAAAGAAATCTCTTGGAATATGAAAGCTAATTAAGAGAAGATGTCAGTGACACAAACCATTGTCCAAGAATTATACCCTCTTTCTGCTAAGTAAAGGCTTCAGCTTCACTTTACTATTTATTTCTAGTGTAGGAGACTGTGACAATGGTCTAGGACAACAAAATTATTCTCACTGCACTAAATTACTAATGGCTATTTAATCACTTTGTTTGACATATGTGAATGCAAAAGGATGGGCTATCCTCTGTAAAATTACTAACACATTGTATTTCAACCAGTTTACAGAGCAATCTGGGAACCCTCTCCTCTGGTCTTCAGTAAGGCAAGAACTCTCATTGGCGTTAACAGGATTTTCTGCTCGAGTGGTAAGTAGAAGAGCCAGCTCCTAGGCAAATTTGCTTACTCTCTTGCTTTTGGTTAGTGTCTCCAGCACTACAGACTGCCCCACTGCTTGTGTTGACATTCCTCTTCCCATTCCCCAGCAACAGTTGCCAGTCTCCTAAATTCAGCACCTCTGCAGCTGTACGAGCGATGCACTACTGCTGGAAGCAACACGTATTGAATCTGAAACCCCTGCCCAGGGCACTTCTACACCATTGCCTGAGAGGACACCCATGCTGTGCCATGCCAACCAGGGCTACAGGCTAGTCTTGCAATGTTTTGGCAGGCCCGATTCTGAACAAGTGGCTACACACGAAAGAGAATCCGGCTTTCCAGGGAGCGGACTCTTGCAGGGAAGCAAGAGTAAAGGGTACTCCCTGCAGATGGAAAATGGCAGAGGTGAGAATCTTGCATCAGCCTCCCCACGGGAGCAGAACAGAGAAACCAACTTTGCTGTCCATTAGCCCACCCAAGAGATGTTTTGCACTTAACTTTTGGGCTTTATAATACAAACCTAATCACTTATTTTAAAAGACTAAGTACGGGAAAAGAGTATGTTCCTATAACAAACTATGTAACCTATCCATAAAGCATCTCTGCTCTTGTTAAAAGATTTATGAACCAAGATTATGATTAATATGTTCAAATGTACCAAAGCAACTTGAGAGCTCAAAGCAGATCCAACTTTAAAGCTCACCCAGTGAGGCTCGGGACTCAAACTAATGAGCCAATTACCGTGGTGTAACAAAGCCACTGCGCGGCAGCTGAGCTGTGGCAACGGTCCCCGCACACGCTCTTAGCCCATGTGAGCGAATGCGGCTTTGCTTAGGCTGTGTCCTGACCGTGACAGTCTCCAAGAGAAAAAAGTTAAGCTGAGACACTTCAGAGCTGCCCTGAGCATCCAGGCAGTTACCGCAGCTCAGGTGGCCGGCAGTAACTCATTATCTTGAAGTGATTTTTTTGGAAGGCCAATCATTCAGATATTTTTAGATATTTAATCTCTTTGCAAAAATAAACAGAAAAAAAAAATCCTCTTATTCACTCCTTTATAAAAATGTACAGTTTCAAAACAAATAAAAATGAAAGTTTTTCCACCTTATTGAGCCAGCAAGTGCAGCCCTGAACCATGAGCTATGAAGTTTTTTGAGACTCGTTTCCTAAGAGTACAATTGTTTAGATTACAAAATACCTTACTAAATCCTTAAAACTGTAAAAATACACTATTCCATAATGTTACTCCAATCACATACAAACACAAAATTATACTGAAATTCTTTGGAATATTTTCATTATTTTTTTTCTCCAGGGATGACATATGTTTCTAATAACTTGCCACTGAGCAAACAGATTTAGCAGGGTAGCAGCATGCTGAGAAAGATAGCAGGATTTTCAATTTTCAGATGAAAGCAGCTCTATTCCCTGGCAGCCCTACTCCTAACCCCTTTAGGCCAGATCAAATTTTATCTGAAGCTAGTGGGTGCCTGTCTTTGACTTCAAGGGAAGTTGAATCAGGTTTTCTACATACCTGCAGTAAACAATTTGAAGCTTATCAATTAGAATATTTTTAATCAGTACTTATACCAGAGGGAATCTGTAGCAATTAACAGGATTTCTGGGCTTGGTTATTTACATATGTTTAGCTAAAAGGTGACCCAGTTTTAACTAGAGAATAACATCCATCTAATTCAGCAGACTCACAGACTAGTTTAGATTATCAAAAGGAAAGTGGTATGCAAATTATAAAAGTCTCCCCTGCACCTACTAGCAACACTTTTTAAAATCTCTTATGTTAATTTGCACAAGGAAAATCTATGGTACTATTTCAAGAGATCAAGATTAGTCTGCAATACGCATCTCACCTTTGGCTCCACAGTTTTCCTGCAAAAAAGAAGGAATTTTTCATCTTAGACACTTTTGTTCTACATACTAACTTGAAAGTAAAGCATCCAACAATCTCCATGGCTCAAGAGAAGTCTACATATATGAATATTTTTATATTTCTTGGACCTCTTTGATAAAAGCTTTATATTATATTTTCAAATCAGGGTGCTTAATGACAGGTGCCACCTAATCAGCCTCACCTAGACACGAAAGTGATGAGCCCATGACAACACCATAGTCACTTGCACAGGAATTGTTGTTGAACTAAGGCCACTCACACCAGGAAGCTTTGTTTCACACTTGATTTAGTCCAACTATGTGAAGAGCTAACCCCCAACTTTTCCTCACATCTTCATGTAATTTCATTCCGACAGCTGTTTTTTCCCTAAATTAACTTTTTAATATACAAAAACTGACATAAACTATTTCATCAAGTTCTCTAAAAATACTGCCTTGCTAAAAATAAAGCTTTTATGATCAACTAACAGGAAGTATACAAACATATACATGTGAAGAAATGAACAAAAAAGACCAAAGCTTTATTACTAGATCTCTGTATTTGACAAAGATTCGACAAACAAAGCATTGCAGCTGCTTACATCATGTAAATGATTGATGCTACATTTTCGTACAGCTTTTCTTTCTGATAAAAATCTATTCTTTCCTAAGAGAGCTCAGTGCTTTGGATCTGACATTTGTCTAGCAGATTTATAAAGTAAGAATGAAACTATATTTAGCTCCAGAAAGCCATGGTTTTTAATGCATGCAAAGCTGCAGAAGAATCAGAACTAATCTTAATGAGGAAAACTTTTATCAAGTGTAATTCTATCTGTTCCCACCCAAATGGGACTAATTTGTTCCATTATCTGTAAAAATACCAGCTAGACACTTTGACTAAAGCCTCTGAAGCATATTTGTTCAATTAACAACCATGCAAATGTACAACCGCTCAATCATGCCAGTGGCTGCTCCCCAAGCATCTTCAAACCTTTCACGAGAAGCCATATCAACCATCACTAAGGGACCTTTTCCTTGCCCCATCCAATACAATGGAATAGGTGATGGGATGGAAAGAGGAGGGTGGGACCATACATGTCCATTGTACTGCTAGTAAAGTCCAGCAGAAATCAGACTCACACAGCTAACAGACTGATTCTTCTTGCATCCCTGACTATGTTCCTTCATAATGAGGAACTAAGAAGTCTGTCTTGAAATGAGACTCCTTGGGAGCTGGGGAAGCTAGCTTCCACTGTACTTACAGGGGACTTGAGAGCACTTGGATCTTCCAAGAAGTACTCAGCATCTCTACATACCAATAAATTGAATCTATAACCAAGGAAGTCAAAATAGAAAGCATTAAGTGCAATAGCATCTATATAAATGCATCTATGCAAAGCAGGCTCACGGGCTCTCTGATTTGCTTCCCAAGCAGAGTATGAGCAGATGACATCAATTTTTCTACATATAAATGCATCTGCCAAAATATTTTTGTATTTGTTGTGATGAGTAATCTGATAAATGTTCAAAACATACAGAGTAAGAAACTGATACTTGGCACTGTCAGGGCACCGTACACCTTCTCCATTCAAACGCCCTTGTAAGAAGAGAAAGAGGGTGTTGCTACTGGCCCTGTGAAGACTTGTGATGCTGTTGGGCCAAATTCTGCTACGACTAACTTCGGCAAAAGTTAAAATTTGGTCTTTAAGAATGTACGTCAAGTACCTAAAATATCTAGGAGGGAAATTTCTGAAACATGAACATAGACTTTGTCTTGCTACACATCTGCTATGCAAATAATGTTCACACATCACTAATTCTGAAGTCCAAACATAGGAAAGTAGAAAATGAGAAGTTAATAACAAAAGAAGAAGTCAGTTAGAAACTAACTTTCTCTAAAACCAAATACCTGCCTTTTGAAAGCAGGGGCAACAGTTACAAAGTGATTAAAATTTTGAAATTGTTTTTATGTAGACTACTTCTTTAACAACAAATGTATTATTCTTATTTTTCCTTTAAAACAAGGGAAGAACATGTGCTGCAGAATGTTGTCCATTAAATTGGGCTATGCACTTCAGACTTCATGGACTTGATCGCGGTTTGGGTAAGGTGCTGCAAAACCATCACAACGTGCATGGTATAAGGGAGTTTCATAGAACCATTTTCATTATATTTGCATCTATAGTCAGCAAAATAACATGCAGCTAGGCTAAAATAAGATCTGTCCAGAGCTACAGAATGGCTGCTACCACCACCTCAGTTCCAAAGCAGACTCTTCTGGCTTATGGTTCTGGGTCAGGGATGTCCCTCCCTACCACGACGCACAAGCGACACTACTTTGTGGAACGACCAATAACACATCCAGTACGACTTTGCACTTGTTTAGCACCTTATACAAAATAATCTTAAACCACTTAAAACACAGAACTCTGTATCACTCTGGAGTTAGGCAAAAACTGTAAATCTCCTCTTTCACAAAAAAGGGCAAAAATAACCAAAGAGATTGGACTCGCTCACCTCAGTGGCAGGGGAAGGAACAGCGCTCAGGACTGAACTGACTAATGTACTGCTAACATTACAATCACTTTCATTCTGCCAACTACTTCTACCATTTCAAGCCACGCTGTCAGTGACAGGGTCACTTTTTTAAACCAGTGATCAACAACAATAGCCTGACTTTTCACCTCAACAGGTCACAAGAATTAGATGGAATTATCAAGCATTTAATCTCTCTCACCCTATATAGGCAGAAATCAAAAGTAAGATTGGTATATTTTTTTTCTCATTTTGTTTTTTTTGAGCTGATGTCTGCTTTAGGAAAGTAACAGAAATGAGTAAAAGGGGATAGCACTCTAAGAGCTAAGCATGTAAAGACTCCTAAGACGTAACCCACTGCGTACCTTCCCCAGCAGGCACACTAATAGCATTAATAAGCTATTGAGACCAAAAAAGTTAGATGTCCTCACCTCTAAGTAGTGGAGATGGTTTTCAAGACTAGTCTATATGTACAGACATGAATGCTCAGCCACTATACAACACAAACAGTCCCTCCACCAACAAATCTACCATCTGAAAGACAATCCTGAAGACTTGACTAGACAAACAGGTGTTTGCCAGGAAGCAAAAGTTTTTTGATGCAGGTCATGCACCACATTCACACAGAACTGTTAGCCAAGGCCTTAGAACTCCCATGGAAGGCAGCGACTGAGCTGCAGGGCAGGACATCTAGGGAACCCTGCATGGTTACAGCTGTGGAGGGATGACTACGGGCAACAGCTTGTGGTCTCCAAGGCCAGTATACCCCTTCCCCACTGTAATCTGCTACGAATCACCTCTTGGAGCACACATATGAAGAGTTCCTGGCAGGAATCCTATCTTCGATAAATTAACGGCAGTGTGAGAGATTATCTTTCATGAGACGTTGTTCAATTTCTCCCACTTGAGTTGCACACGCTTTCCCAAAAGCGGGGAGCAGCCTGGGAGCACACACCCTGGTGTCAGCAAGCAGATTCCAGCTCCTTTAAAGAGAGAAAACTGAAACCCTTTGGCTCAAAGTATCAGACTGAGACCCTTTAAGAAAAAAAAAAAAATCGACAGAAGGCTGACACTTTGCGCTAAAAACCTCAACAACCAGAAAACACCCGAATCAGACCAGCTGTGAAGAAGAAGAGAGGACGTTTCACTGGTTTGAAAACAAGAGCGCTGCCTAAAAGCCCAACGACCACAAAACACCGGAATCAGACCGGCCCGTAAAGGAGACGGGGGGACGTTTCCGAGGTTTGAAATCGAAGAGCGCTGCCTGACACCGAGGGGAACGGCTCCGGCTCTCCCGCTGTTTACCTTCCCGGGCAGCCGCCGAAGACCCCGGCAGAGGGGACGGGTCTCGGCGCTTCA
>VXAK01014708.1:116140-130686 GCA_013399435.1 Arenaria interpres
CGCCGCCCGGCCCGGCCCGGCCCTCTGGGCGGCTGGCGGGGAGAGACAGCCGGGCCCCGGCCTCCGCCGCCCGGCTGAGGCAGCGCTAGGCCGGCGGCCTCTTCAAGCAGCCCCTCGGCCTCTAAGATGAACTCCCGGTAACGGCAGCGCCGAGGAGACGCGGAGGGAAGCGGCTCCTCGGGGCCCGGTCGGATCCTGTCGCAGCCCCCGCCGTCGGGGCTCTGCGTCCCGTCTGGGAATAGGGCCACCTCGGCAGCTTGGCCACCAGCCACCGCCTGCCAAGCGTGAGGGAACTCACCGGGTGGTTTCTCAGCTAGAAATCAAAAGGCTGTGTAGGAGCTCCTGACTCGGGAGGCTTCCCGTGATTAAAGCACCCCTCAGAACACACGTGTAGATGCCGTGGAATGAAGTTTGGAAAGTTTCAGAGCACGGCCGGTCACGTCAGCCTGCAGGGTTTACCTGTGGGGTGTCACACTCCCATACAGACCACATCCTGTCCTGGGAACAGTGACAGCATGCCATAACGCAATGGGGATCACACAGGGAAGCAAATCTCATCCTCCAATATTTCCAGAGGTGGCTTACCTCCTCCAGGCCAGCAAGCGAGGAAGACCATGCAATTGAAGTAAGCGTGGAAGTTTGGATAGAAGTTGTGAGTTCTCACAAGCCAGCAACTCCTCATGGCACCAGGGCCTCATACAATCTGATATGGCCCACATACGGGAACAACCTTGGCTGTTCTCACCACTCTTTGCTGTTGTCATGGGGCTTTCAAACCTCCTTTCATGGCTATAGTTTTCTTCTCAAAGTTTTTCTGGAGCCTTGGGTGTCAAGCCTGCGTTGTTCTGCCAAGTCTCAGTTGTGTTGATGGTTGGCAGCCTTGCACGTCCAGCCATCGTTGGTGTGCAGAGCCACCTCTCCCTGCAGGACATGGCTAGGCTAACTCCGCTCATTTAGAGCTGGCCCTGGACATAACGGTCTGCTTCCCAAGAGGTGGCAGACAGGGTACCTGTGTCCAGCCGTGCCACACAGTCCTGACTTGCTGCAGATCTTGCCTCTCCTTTCCCATGGTTCGGCCCTTTCTCTTGTGGTAGTGCCCACCTAAGCAGTGGCACTGAAACAAAGCCAGGCCACCACACAGAAAAGCTAAGCTATGCAGAACTCGTGTCGTCTTGTCTTCCTCAAACAAGGGAAATGAACCTCTGATAAGGCACTGAGGATGCTGAAATTTATCTTTAATTTGGAAATACGAAGCTACAATACGAAGTTTCCAGGGAGAACACGTTTCTTGACAGTCAGTCCAGGTGTTTAGAGTGCAACCAGAACCATGAAAATTAGCAACATCAAGATACGCTTGACTGGAAGTATACTTTGGCTGTCCTGGCCAAACACAAAACTATCCCAGACAACAGTGTCAGAGGGTGGTCATAAGCAGAATGATCAACTGTAGCTGGATCTTTCCTCCCACCTCTCCTTCAGCCATCCTCCTAACCCTTCATCAGGGAACCAGCCATCCTAGAAGCAAGCAGAGACAGCTTCCCAACACAATTGAGCAGCCTTTCCTATCTGTCTGCCCTTCCACACTTGGCATCTAGGGCTAGAAAATGGATCTGAGATCCTGAAATCCCCAAACCAGACACAGCTTACCATACTAGTCCTGGCTCAAACAAGAGAGGAGAGCAACGGCAACCACACAATAGTGGAGAGGAAGGTTCCTCCTGTCAGGCAGAGCCAAGAACACTGAACACTTCTATTTTCTTGGGTAAAGCCAAAGAGCCTGCTGTTGCTAAAAGGATGGCAAGCATACTCGGGGCAACGGTTGTAATTGGAAGAAGAGTCTCAGAGTGATTGATTCTCAGAGAATTGAATTTTTATAATCCTAGAACTGGAAGGGCAAGACAGTGAGGTAGACAGGCAGTCTCAGATGCCTTGTCAGAAATAATATGAACCTGCAAAGAGTCTGTAAAGGAGAGTCAGGAGCTGATGGAGATGATGACTGAGCGATCTGCAGGAAAGCAGCATGCAATGATGGCACTTAGGTGTCCTCCTCTCTTACTTTGAATCAAATGCAGCCTCCTCAAAACTCGGCACATCACATCTTTCTGGCTCATTTCTCACATCAACCCATCCAGGAACTTGCGTCGTGTCTGGTAATCTCTTGAAACTGTCCCTTGATGAGGTGTGCTGCTGTGTGCAAGCAGCACTATCTGGCTGGCCCACCGGCCCTCTGGGTGAGACGCATGCACTCACACCAAGCAGCTCCCCCTCCCTACTCTTGTTTCCCCCCCCATGTTATTACTGCAAAGCTCTGCATATCTGTAAATAGTTTTACAGAACTGGTGTCAGTAAAAAGCCGAGCTTTTCTTCAGTTTCTGCATTATTGGCACTGCTCTTTTGACGGTAAAATAGCAATTATTTTTCTGATTATTTTCTTTTGTTCAACATATATGTTTCCATTGGCATTCTTGGAAATATGGAAAGCTGATGGACCTAATGAAGGATGGATTCAAGAAAAGGTGATCCTCATGGACAAAACTTCAGAGCATGATCTGTCAAGGAAGAAGGGCAGGCAATAGGAACTACAGAAAACAAAGACCTGGAACAAGTGAAACAATGCATAAACTTACTGCTTTCAAATCAGCACGTACATATCTATAAGCAGAAAGTAGCTAGGTATTTTGCATAAAACATTCCACCAGAGCATCCCTCAGAATTTGGCCCTCCTGGTTCCCACGGGCAAATGAACAAGCCATAGCAGGCACTGATTCTATCTCAGCTTCCCACTCCCAGGCTTCAGCCATCTGCTCCCCTTACACTCACAAATTTAGTGCACGATACAGCAGTAAAATGAGATCCCGATATGGAGGCTGTTTTCAGACTCACTCTATGAAGTCTCCTTTCTGGCAGTCAAACTATGATGAAAACAGTGATGATGACTTAGGCTTCTTTATGAACAAAGGCATGAGATGCATTCAACATCAGCTAGTAACAAGGACAGAATAGTAAATCCATTGATTTTGGCACACTAAGAAGAATTGTGCTGCCCACTGCCAAGCTAAAACTATGAAAACAACTCGGCTTGAAGTGCAGAAGACGGTAATGTTCCTTCCACCAACAGCCCTGTACAATGGAGGAGGGTGGGAGTTGAGCAAAACTTACTATGACATTCTCTACATCTGCCATCTGAAAGTAGCGTAGATTGGGCACTTTGTAAAGCAACAGGCAGATGTCACATTCCACATCACAGTGCTAGCTCGCAGCTTTTCTATCCTGATAGGCAATGGGAAAGCAGCAGTCATGGTGGTGATCTAACTTGCCAAATAATGGATGAGCTTCTTTACAGATACTCAAGAACATTACTTTTCCCATTTCGAAGTTCTCTTTCTGCTGATGTTCTTCTCATCTTTGCTGCACAACTCCAGCCACCAGGCATTGTATCGTTCACATCCAGATACTTTGTGGAGTGGAAATCCTTCATCTGTAATTCATGCAATTTCATCAGATCTGAGAAACGACCGAGAAATGGGGCAAATCCTCTTCATGTAATTCCTCTGTCTGCTCCCTCTTTTCTTGTGTGCAGTCCATCATGAGTAGATAATGCTATTCCCGGAAGGAATCTACATGAAACTCTACTGCAAATTTTGATACTGAAGAGCCACTTGGAAGACGTCTGCAGCATGGTCTGAAAATGGCATCCAGGAACTGGAAAGGAAAAGATTATAAAGTACCCTTGCAATAGCAAGGTAGAAGCGGCCTTCTGGCATCAACACTAGGTTTTTGGAAAGAGGGATCTAAATTTGGAAAAATAAGCCAATTCCTCAAAAAAGTTGCTCACAAACATTCCTAGAATTCAGCTGGGCTGGCACCTCACAAAGCACTGCAGAACTGCAAAGCACTTTGGGCTATTTAGGCAGCAAGCCTGTGACTTAGCAGGCACAAAGACTATATTGTGTACTTAGGTTAATTTAACAGAAATTTAGTCATGTGATCACCAGTGAACCAAATTTATACTGCCAGACTTTCTGTCAATGTACAGATACAAGCCTAATGAACATCCAACCACAGGCTAAGTTTTCAGGACTCACTGAAAAAATATGACTCGGTGGAAAGAAGAAACTCCACTGAAATTGTCAAAGGATCTATGGAAGGCTTTTGTGCTCCTGAAGCATCAACACACCAACACAGACTTTGAGATAAATTAGCTACAGTCCAGGGAAATGATCACAAAGGATCACTGCAATGCTGCCAGATCACAGCTGCCCAAAGAAGTTTTCCAAACTTGGAAATCGAGGAAGGAAATCTGAAGTTGAGGGGATGACAAAGATTATTTTACACTTAACTAGAATATCAACTGGTAACTTACAGTAACTGTGAAATGCAAGCAGGCCAACTGGGACACTTACAAGATCAGGCTTGCAAAAAACATTTAAAAATAGAGGATTAAAATCTGAGCCACTGAATTGTTAACAATAACACTCATTGGTAAAGATATACCATCTGAACTAGGCTGAAATGGATGTACGGAATTAGAATAGTAAGTCCTCAGTAACCACATAAGTCAATGAGACATAGGTCCACCAAATTTCATTGTGATTGATAATTATGCAATCAGTGTCAGGAACATATTTTGCAAATACTTTGGGAAATCCCCTATAAAAATGCGGTCTAAGTGAACCAACACTGGTATAACCTTAACAAATTGTCTTTCCTCTGAGGCAGAAACCATAATAGCAGCTGCATGATTGTGGTGGCTTTCTTGCAAAGAAAAGATGAGAAACAGTGTGAACTGCTTCTTAAGCAACTGTAGTTCACAGCCATAAGCTATCTGCAGCCATAAACTTACCAGCAGCTAACATTGCTATATTCATTTGAAAATTGCTGCCACTTGGGAAAAACACATTTCATGTCACCCTCTCTCTGTGTTCGGAGCCCTTTCAGCATCCAGTCTGAAACTGCCTCTGAACATGAGTCAGAGCCCTCAACTGTTACAGTTCTCACAGACTTGAAATAAAAATGAATCCCTGTTCGTTTTCCAAGTGAACATCTAATAGAAGAAGCTGTATCTAATAGACGAACCACAGGCACAAAATGCAAGCTAGTAGATTCGATGAATGTTAGTGCAGAAAAAAATGTGAGAGAAGGAAATGAAAATAAGATCCCAAAGGATTTTTTTGGGAACACTTCACTACATCTAACTAAGAAGCAGCAAAGAGTCAAACTTTTCTGGTCAGGGAATTACTATGATCTGAAATGGATATATGCAGTTTTGCAGTTGGTATTAAGCACTGAAATTTAAAAGTATCCGTCCATTAAAAAGCCAAGGCATTATTTACCAAGAAAAAAAGAGAGAACAAAGGGAGAAGACCTTTCACATATCACTGAGAAGGTGTATCAAAATGCATAACTCTGCCAGTCAGTCCTTGGAGACCAGTATTCCATCCCATAAAATGTGGCACCATCTCTGTATGGACTACAGAGAACTAAATCAAATCATTGGAAAAGAATCTAATCTGTTATCACTCTAAGTGATACTCTGCTTTCTGTAGCACATTCAACCATACTTTTCACTTTGGATTTTAAAACATGCATTATGACAAATGAACTAAAAATGTCTGCCTTCTCAGCTGGCCAAGATCTGCATGAACATAATGCAAGGGTTTCAGCTTGTGCACATTTGCTGTTTGAGGCTGTGGTGTGATGCAGCTGGATGTTTGCTGCCGTGTGTCAAACCTGTTGAACAGGAGCTGTAAACCCTACAAGTGATTTGGTATAAGATAGAAAATTAGGATTTACAGAACTGGATAACACTGTCAGGTCAGGGAAAAAAAAAAAAAAAAAAAAAAAGAATTCTGTAGTATTCAGCTCACACTCACACTTCACAGTTTACAAGTTTTACAAAAACACTGGACAGATTAAAGAAAACCATTTCAGCATTCAAAAGTGTGAATTTAGATTTTCAGTGTTTAAATGGGTTCTTGTGGTTACTTTGTGTTAAGCTACTAAGGTCAAAATTGGATGTAGATGTGGTCTCTAAAACTGGAGGCAATTACTGAAAAAAGGATGGAAAGAATTGAAATGAGTGCCATATTATAGTAGAAGTCCAACTCCTCTGCAGAGAAACTACTGAGGGAGCCAGACTCTTCTCAATGGTGACCAGTTATAGGGCAAGAGCATGGGGCACAACTGAAACACATGACATTCCAGCTGAACATTTCTTTACTCTGATGGTGGTTGAACACTGGCAGAGCTTGCCCAGAAAGGCAGCGGTGCCTCCAACCTTTAAGATATTCAAAACCCAAATGGATGCGGTCCTGTTGGGCAACCGGCTCTAACAGGGAGATTAGATGATCTCAAGAGGTCCCTTCCAACCCTGACCATGCCGTGGGCTCTGTGATACTGTCTGACTCAGGAGAGAACCCAGGAAGAGGTACATCTGCAGAGCACTTTCACCACAATTTCAGAGGGAGTAAAATTATTTGGGATAGGTGATATTAAAATAGAGGGATAGTAAGAGACCTAGAAATATCCATGCAGGAAGGCACTATACATATACATTATTCAGTGTTAGTATCTTTTATGTCTGCTGTATGTTTGGGGAAGGGACCAGAAGTGCAATGTTACAACATTCCTAGGAGTAAGAGTTTGTCTCTCACGATTTTGCAGATCCTATGACAGAGCATGACTGGACATCTCCCAGTATGACTAACCTCTAATCGGGGAAAGAAAGATACAGCCTAGAATATTGCCTTTTAAAAGGTGACAACTTCCATTTACCACGTGATCTTTTTGCACTCTGTCAGGACAACAGGAAAGCTGTAACAGGGAACTTTATGAGATGGGTTATACTTTACTGAAACTGCTATAATCGCTAGCCTGCATTTGAGAAAAATGTACAAGACAAGAAACTCCTTACATCTAAACTAGATCTTCCACCTAAACATAGGCATATGCTACTACTGAAAAGAAAGACAGGCAAGGCAGAAGAGCAGGGATTTTCTAGATACTGTTCTGTGGAACATTGTGTGCCTGACAGATATCCAAAGACCAGAGAAATTGCTTACTTATGCTGTGTTCAGGGAAACTGTACATTACTCAGTACATTATCAAAACACTATTTGAGCCTTGTTTGTTTAACGGGTCTTTATCCTCAATGCTCTCCTCTAATAATTTGCCATATCCTATGTTCCTGCTAGCCATGTGGCCACACTGGAGACAATCACGTTAGGAAAACAACAAAATCAGGTTCTCTTAATTTGTATTCTTGAATTGGTCCTTACTGGTTTCTACGACTTCAAATACAGTTCAATTAACTTTTTACATAACTGCGGCCTAACAGTGACCAGTGCTTTAGACTTAATGATTTAGCCTTAAATTAGTATTCTACTGTAGTTGTAAGATCAATAGAAGCATGTTATTTTCGTGATACAAAATTGTTCTAGTTTTGTAGATATTTTGCATTTAGGATGCATTTTATCTGCATCCTAAAATGCAGATATTTTAGGATGATATCAACAGCAATACAGCTTTATAAATTACCCATCTGTCATGGTTGAGCTCCTTCTGGATGATCTCTGACAAACTTCACTATTTTGTAAATTTTTATTGTAGACAGTTCCAAAAGCCTTCCATCAGTACTGGATTTGGTGCCCATCATGACAGATTATACTGTAGATTAGCAAGATGGACATCATTAGAAATAAGTTCAAATTCTAATTCGAATCCTGAAATTGCTAGATCAAACAATAATAGCTGCATTCAAGAGCTCCATATCTCTTTTTTACTAAAAGGAACAATATTTTCCTACCTTTCGGAATCTCTAAAAAAATCTTGCACTTTACAAAACAGAGAGACCATTCCTAACAATTGGCGATGCAAAGTATACTAGAATATGTTCTGTGGGTTGGCTTCTAGTAGATTTCTGATTTTACTGCACATATTCTTGTATTGTACCATGGTTATTCATACATCTTTACTCCATATCCTCTTATAGCTTGAGACCTTTTTTGAGTTGGGACCATGTGTACTGTATAACACTATTGCCTGCAGGAGTTTGACTCCCATTTTGCATGTACCTCTTTGCCACCTGCATTGATGGCTCTATATCTCAGGTTACATATATGAAGAGGAAGAGGTGTCCAGTCACATCCTTTTCTCCTGAGAAGACACGGCAAGGATGTAGGACCACTTTGTTCACAATGAGCTTTCCAGCAGTTAGCTTATCTACACCATCAGGAATATGAAAATATTTTAACAATTAAAGACCTCTACCAATGCTGTGCAATTAGGCTGTGACTGTATTTACTTTTCCTCTAACAGAAAGTGGGTTTTATTTTTTATTTATTCTAGATTTCCATATTCATTCAATTAATGTTTCACAAGAATTTGCAGTTCCAGTTCTAATTCTAAACTCAACTCTCCTAATGAGAGACTCTAACTCAACCCCCAAGCAATCATTCAAAAATATTAATGCTGTTTTATCTTCTCTTGTACTTACTCGCTGCATTTAGGTACTTCCCTGGCTACCACTGCACTGAACAACAAATTTAAGCTTCCAGATTCAAGGCCCTATATACTTCAGTCCTGATGACATTTATGAAATGGAGGTTTTCTGAGCATCAACCTGAATCTGATTTCAACCCCTATAGCTATTAAAATAGCAGGGATTGTTATTGAGTCACAAATCCTGTGGACACGAGGAGAAGATGATGCCCAGCTGGTCAGGAAAAGCTGTACAGCTGCTCTTTTAAGGCAGCTCTAAGTCCCTTTTGTACCTATCTATGAAAGGAAGACGGCCATATTTAATTAAATAAAGTTACATAGATTTGATAATGTACTATAAGTTATTACATTAATAGATGGTAATGCAAAATGCTTAAAATGGTACAAATACTTCACTCAGGGTAGAAAACGTTTCTGAGTGGAAAACAATATACCAGCAATGCAGCATGGTGACTATATGCTTTATATTATTGACCAAATCCTCTCTTCCTTTATAACTCTAATACTTATGAAATTAATAATAATAGCTATGTTTAGTTGTGAAATGTATTTCTGTATTCCCAGCTTGCTTTCATTTTGAAAGGACCCTCAAAAAGATTGCTATCTTCTTTTTGTAATAGGAAGAAAGGAGCATAGCTTCACACCTTTTCCTTTACAAGAAATGCTTTGAGTTCCCTGCTTTACACCTCTTCCTTTATAAGAAATGCTTTTAGGTCCCTGTGGTCAACTTGCCAGTCTGCTGATGCCAAATTTTTCAAAGTGGATGCCCACTCATTAGGAATATTAATAACTTGGGACTTCCTGAAGAATTACAAGAACTACTTTGCAGTTGAACCTGCTTTTTTTTTGTTTTTGTTGCCTTCCATGAACCCACAAGAAACGGCCCCCAGACTCCAAGGTGTATGTACCAGCAGTTGAAAATCACTCCTCCACAAACAAGTGGAAGTATAAAAAAAATTAGCTTTGCTAAGAGACTTAAAAGCATTGGGGCTACCAAAAACATCAGGTTCAGATGTAACATTAATTTAGAAGATATTGCCAGGCTACCAAATTAATGTAAAGTCCAGGGTGTCCTGTCAATTTCTAATAAAAGCCCTTAACAAGTGAAGAACAATAGGGTGTTATTATTAAACTGCCAAAAATTCTGCACATGCATTATTTAATGAAAACTTTCCTAAATCTTGTTTAAGCCATAGATTGATTGTTGTAAAATCAATAGCTGAATTAATTTCTTATCTAACTCCACTAAGTCAGGTGAACTGCATCATATGAATTCAAACCGAACGACTTCAGATGACTTTGATGTTTGGTTAGTACACTTACTGCCTTTTTAATCACATATATATATATTTAAGCTGCTAATGACATGAAAACCACAATTTGGAAAGGACAGACATCACGAGCTCATACCGCCTCTTTCTACCAGGAACACCAAACAGTTTCTGTCCTACTGTTTTAAGCATTTCTGCCTGCAGAACTCCTACGAGTTCTTCCTCAACAGCTTTAAAGGAAAGACTGGACAAGGCAGCGGCGGTGCCCTCAGCTCTTTGTAAGGCAACGAGCTCCCCAAGAGGGATCCGTCTCACCCGAGGAAGGAATCGTCTGCCCTGTTCCACCCAGGAGAGGGCACTCTTACACCTGGCCACGCCACCGGACGTGGACACGTCTAGGAGGAACAGGAAAGTTAAGATGACAACTTAAAACTCGGTCAACTTGCACAACCAGTTAGTTATTTTTATGATAAAGCTAATCTTCGGAATGAGTTGAGTCATCCAGACGCTGCCACAACAGGAACACAATATGACAGACAATAAACGTGCAGGCTAAATTTATTTTTGTAGCCTCTGAAATGTGCTAAATGATATGAAGATAAAAAAGACAACTTCTGGCGTGTAGGCCTCCCTGTTAAAAGCTGGGATGACAGAAAAAGAGCTGTAGGTGTAAGTTTGGTGGAAAATGAGGGTTAAATTTAAAAATAACCTAGTTTTATGAATATAATCTGTTGCTGATTTTTTTTTTAAATACAGCATTATTACAAATGAGCATATGAACATTTAAATGCAAAGTGTATAGCATCTAATACCAATACAGCCTGTAAAGTTAATCCTCGTATGGATGCCTCATGAAATAAACAAAATAAGAATTACAAATATGTTACAGGTTCAATCCCTGATTCTAAAGTGTTTGAAATCAATATACAGATCTCTTGAGACAGCTCTCCTCTCCAATAAGAAATCCTCCAGCAACAATGAGAGAAGATCAAGCCTGACATTTTTTATTTTCCTAATCTAGAGAGGCCACGATGAGGAGGAGAGAAGATTAGTTATGCAAGAGAGGAACAGAATGTTGCATGCTGGAAAGTTATAGTTTCAAAAATGGCATTTTCTTCTAATCACAAGGAACAATCTCAATTCCAAATTCTTTCTGAGCAATTCTACTAGAAAAATATCCTATTGAAATGAACAGAATAAAATTAGGAAAATAGGAAATGAGAAAAAGATAGCCAAAAATCTTAACTAACTTGATTGAAGAACAGAAATTTAATCATAGTTAGTGTCGTCATAAGCACCTTGGAGTCCCCAGGCAGTATGCTGCGCTGGGGGGCATCCGTACGCTCAGAGAGATGAACCACGCACACAGTGACTGTACTGTATCTACAGCAAGTGAGTCCAACAGGCACAATTAGTGCACTAACAATAGCCACTTTTCCATTAAAATGTGTGGAACTATTTCCTATATACAAGTTGTAGCATAGAGAATATTTCCCATATTACATGGGAAATGATACTACGTTTAGGACGGTTGGTTACCCTAGCATCGGCTAATGAATATTGGCAGCCTTTCCATACTGAGAGCTTGGGCTGAGGTCTTACCACCGCTGATCTTACTTTACAGGTACCAATCCTATAAACTTTCCTCCTGCAGTAATCTTACCTATTTTGAACTTCATTTAATACACCCTATTTCCTGCTCCCACTTCCAGAAGTATTTCAAAGCAATATGCCAAGCATACTAAACCATGCATGGACACCCAGAATTGCATCTTCCACTCTATTAGTGGAAACGTAGGGCAAACGTACAGACCAATTTGCAGCCAGTTTGTGAAAGCTCCTGTTGAAAGAACTGTTTGGTATAAAGCGAAATTGATGATGGGATCGATGAAAGAACTATCTGCTGAAATCAGATATGCTACAAGATTTTGTAATTCAAAAAGTGAGCTATGTTCAACAGACTGTGGTTTTCCATTTTGTGTATGGATTTTTCTAAGGGTGAAAGACTAATGACAAACTATTTCAGAGAATAGACACAGGACAATATTATCAACATACTATAAAATATATTATGAAGTCAGACACAATAGTCACTGAAATCACGCAAAGAGGCTACGTTCTTATTTTTCCTAAGCATTTTCTTATTTCACAGGAAAAAAAACCCAACCCAACAAAACCAAGCAAACGCTAAACCAAACCAAACCACCTATTCAAAGACTGTTTGCTTATGGTCCTGTCCTGGCTTAAACCCCTGTAGAGTCTTCTGTAAAACAGTAAACTACAGTAAAGCATAAAACAGTATAGGAGGTATACAATGATAACCCCAGCATGCTGATTACATAAGAAGGCACTGATTTTTACGCAGTATTTTAATCTGGGCAAAACTCGCCACTACTCTGTTCTACCTCCCCAAAAGCGTTTCTATATATATCTTTTACCAAAGAGAAAATTAACACAATATATGGTGAATATGAAACAGCTGTGAGATAAGTGAAAGATGCCTATTTAAGGACAAGGGGAAGGAGCAGAGTATACTAAGGAAAAGAGATATAGTAATTCATATTAATTTGAGTTGCTTTTTGCAATAACAGACTCTGACATTTGTAATCCAAATGAGCACACGAAAATGAACCTAGATACAAACTAGGTAAAATCATTGCCCTTTACTGTGGATCTTACTGGACATCTACTACCTATAACATACAAGCATACTCACAGGAACACAAAGGATTCTGACACTTGATAAAGGTCATGTTTTCTACTCCATTCAGAGCAAAATCTGCATATTAGAAGCTCAGGTCCTTTGTAGGAGATCTCTGAAAAGACATGAAGCATTTAACCCAGAGATTTTATGTACTACCTTTATAATTTTTGTCTATAGTACTCAATAGGAGCTCAGTGCACCATAAACCTAGCTTTCATCTATGAGCTCTAAGAGGCAGAGAAGAGTTATTACCCTTATTTTCCAGGTGAGAGCCTAGGGCTGAGGGAAGCCACGGCCTACCTTCTCAAAAGGAACTTAAGACATATCAGTGGGACTTAGATGTCTCAATTATTCTGAAGATGAAGGCCCAAGATCACAGGGGAAGTCATTAAAAAGAAATCAGGCCTAATGCGAAATGATCTCAAAAAGCTACTAAAAACCTCAGCTGAAAAACTGCATTGTATATTGCATTAAAAACAAGTTTCAGTCTGAAGAAGACCTAATTTGATGAATAGATGCACATGGTACCACACGCTTGCAGGAAAATGGACTTTTTCCAGCCAAACCACAAAGGAAGAGTAAACATACCGAGAATAAGAACTATATGCATCTGCATATAGTTGCCAGATTTATTTTTATGGGTTGGGCCTATATTTTCTTACTATGTATATAGCAGTCAAAATGCTGTGTATACTAATGGAGATAAATAAACAGCACTTGCAGATGACAGCCATACCAGAAGTAGACATTTGTTGAGATAAATGCCCATGTTGTACATTGTCCTCCACTGCACCATTAAGAGGAGGCACTATAAAATCTTTCTATAGACCTTAATGTCTTGAAAGCCTCTAGTTCCTAAATAAACAACAGTTGGAAATGCCATCTCATGTTGCCCTCTGAAAATCTATCTACGGTTTTCCATACCATACTGCATTTTGCACACCTCGGGCTAGCAGGGATGGTTACTGCCACCCTATTTCAATTTTCTAGACAGAGCAACATCTGCAGCTTTTCCGATAAAATGTAATAGTCCATTAGACAGGGCTGACGTTCACCTTTTTAACTCTACTTTTAAAATTTTGTTGCAGAATCCATAAAAAGCAACAGTTCCTTACGCTGCGTCCTCAGAGTTGTCTGCTCCTGGGCCTGCCAGGCCTGGAAGTTCCCCCTCTCCTGTCGCGTCTGGTGTGAGGAGCATCTCCAAGGGAAGGCTCAGGGTGGGTGGGAAGAGGGTGATGAGCTGGACCAGGGGAGAGATGTGTAAGGAACTGTCGTTTTCTCCAGAAAAAAAAAATAACAGATGGGAACTGCTGCACAGGCAGGTAGAGCAGATTCTCAAGGCATGTTGAAAGCCCTCCCTGGTTATTTTCACTCAGGGACTTACTTCACCACAAGTCATGTCAGCTGCTCCTCCAGCCAGCTGCTCCCTCGGGGACACCTCAGACTCTTCCCCTGCTGCCTCGGACCCCCTCGGCCCAGCCCTCTCCCGAGGGCACCCCTTCACCCGGCCCGGTGCCTCAGGCCTCCCCCCGGCTGGGCTCTGCGGCCGTAAGGCCGGGCCGCGCTGCCCGCGGCGGGAGCCATGACAACGCAACTGCCTTCGCTCTGCCCCGGGGCCCGCCGGCGGAGGGGCCCTGCCCGCAGACGGTTTTCCTCACGCTCTGGCACGGGGAGCGGCGGCAGGCAGGCAGGCAGGTGTCTCCTGGGGCGGGCGGGCCCCCGCAACCTCCTCAGGAGGCGGCGACATCATCATTCCCCCACGGGGGTAGCAGAGGGGGAGGAGGACACCGAGAGGGAGGGCACATCGCCTCCGCCACCACCGGCCAGCGGCACTCGGCCCCCACCGTTCGCGGAGCCCCGGTGCCCGCTCCGCTCGGCGCACACGGCGGCCCCTCCTGAGCGGCGGCGGCAGAGCCGGCTGCCCTAGCGCGCATGCTCGGCGCCGGCGCCATTTTGGTGGGGCCGGGAGTTATCCAGCGAGAGCGGCGGCGGAGCTCGCTGGGCCCGGCTCGGAGGCTTTGGCGAGTGGGTGCCGGCTGCGGAGATGGCTAACATCGCGGTGCAGAGGATCA
>VXAK01014708.1:130954-145951 GCA_013399435.1 Arenaria interpres
CGGTTCCCGGGCCTGCGGCCTCCCGACTCCCTCCACCGGCGCGGCAGGGCCCAGGCGCGGCCGGGCCCGGCGTGAGGAGACCGGGTGGTGCGGGCCGGGAGGCGGTGAGGCGGAGCGGAGAGGCGGAGGTGGGGGCCAGGCTCTCAAAGGGCCCCTGTAACCCAGCCCGTGGCTGAGGCTGCAGAGCGGAGCTTCAAATATTACTATTTTTTGACTGAGGCTGCAGAGTGTGGCTTCAAATATTATTATTTTTTTAAAGGTTTGCGAGTAAATCCCTATTTATTTAGGTTACTTTAATACATAACTTCCTTTATCCCACTGCAGGGCTTACTCACCTTCAGGTGGATGCTTTTAAAGCCTCACTCTTTTCAGACATGTTACCCTGTTTCCTGAACAGTATGTTCTGAGGTATGTGGTGGTCAGCAAAAGAAGCTGGCTACTTTCAGGGGGACACTAAAGAAGTTCCGATCAGTTTTTGGGGGAATATACAGCAGCATTTGTAGGGCTGCATCAGTACTGCTTTTGCTGTGTCTGTATCTGAGTTGGTGGACATCAGCCAGATAGGTTTTAATGGTTGTGTCGTCATTGTCGTCCTACTTGGGATGGTGTTGCAGGTTAGGTGCTTGTGAAATATTAATGTGAATGTGTAACTCTTAAAGCTGGTGTTTTAGAAATCTGGACGTGTTCACAGAGGAAAAATTGAGAGGATGATTTTTGGAAGATACTAATGACTTAAGGAAAATGTGTTTAGGGTAGTAGTAGTTGACGTGCTTTTAAATTAAGTGTGCTAACAGCATTGTTGCTATGCAGCTTGAACTAGCCCCTAGAAAAAATGTAAGGGCCTTATTTTACAGCTGCCTTCAGAGCCCAGGCTGATTTCCCCAAGCTATTGCACAGTGAATACAGAACTCCATATAGACTAAGAGAAAATTCTAGGTGGATACCTTTATTTCAAAGTTAGAAAATCTAAACCTTAGATTTTTTTAGTCAGAAAATCTGTACCCATTTAACCAGCTGATATTGCGGGAACAAAGACGTCTTTATTTGAAAGTGCTGTATAAGGGCTTCAAGACCCTTTCCCTTTGCTTTATGTAGGAAAAAAGATACCTTAACTTAGGTTGTGGGAGAGATCCATGCTAAATTTTCTTACTGTAAAGGTTAGATATGGTGAGCACATCTTTCACTATTCCTGTTTGTTTAGTCTGTGCATTGAAGGGCCCAGTACAGAATATTGGAAGTGAATCATATTATGACATAGCCTTTAAGCTGCCTAAAGCTTGCCAGAAATATGTCCACAATTCTTAGGAAATTAAAATTAGGAAATTTTAAAATTACAATAGAGTTTGATATTCTTTTTCCTGCCAATAGCAAGCCACGTATGACTATTATATACCAGTATGTATATAACTTCTGTTTACAAAATATACCAGCTCTGCTGTCTTGGATGCAAAATGTCAGCATTACTCAATGATTGTCTAAGTTCAAACAAAGTTTGGTTTTTTTTGTGAATGTTTGTACATTCAAAGGCAGTTAAACTATGGTGTCAGTGCCACTGAGCATGAAAATGAATGGAGCAAGATGGTGAATGGAGGTATAACTAAATACTACGAATAACAGATTAAAAATGTCATTTTTTTTCTGTGATTTGTGTACTAAAAGGATTATTAAACAATGCTTCTTTAAAAAAAGCTGAACATTTTCATGAATGGTGATGCTAAATTTGTTATTTAGAAGTTTTAAGTCCATTTCTGAAGGCAAAGCAAGTGGCTCACGTTACCTGCACCGAAGTTATTCTTGATTTGATTCTTGTAGCTTTGAGCTACACCTGAACATGAAGAGCAGGCCTGCTGTTGTGCTTGTACTACATCTGCAAGGAAAATCATAGGATCATAGAATGGTTTGGATTGGAAGGGACCTTAAAGATCATGTAGTTCCAATCCCCCTGCCATGGGCAGGGACACCTCCCACTCGATCAGGTTGCTCAAAGCCCCATCCAGCCTGGTGTTGAACACTTCCAGGGATGGGGCATCCACGACTTCCCTGGGCTACAGGAAGGGGCAGGTACACATAGAAAAAGTACATGGGAAGTTTGTTCTCTGTCATTTTCTAGTACTAGTACTCACCTTTGGGCTGAAATACAGTGGTGGAGCCAGAAATGTTTTGAAAGGGAGCAGCTGGATGGCAATTAATTTCTTCTGCTTTTGAAGTATGTTGTGGAAGCACCAAATTTCACTTCCTTCAGTGAAGGAAGCATGGTGAAAACTGTGTTTATCCTTGCTATGGGTAAGGATTTATGGATCCTTGGACAAGGATGCTACAGATCTTTGCTATTCATATGACTAAATATACTTTTCATATATGTAGCGCTTTCTGTTTCGGGGGCATTTCTGGGAAATCACTACAATGTGAATTTTAGACTTTATCTTGCTCTCTGGCTTACGGATAAGAAATGAGAGATTTTTAGTTTTAAGTTCAATCTGGGGCTTCTTGCCTATTTTGAAAAAGCATTTAAAGTCTCACACTTGAGCAACAGAAGTGTTTTTACTTGGCTTGCTTTATCACTTCTAGTTTTATTATAAGCCCTACACATTAACTTAAGAAGTGGGATATTGTGTGTTCAAGAGAGATCCTTGTAACTTTGCATCTCTCTAATATTTGAATTAAATAGATGAAGCTAACAACAATTTCTTTGCCATGAATCATCTCCAAAGTGCCATTTAATTGAGTGTGTGGAAAAAGCTTTAAAATTCTAAGTTAGGTGATATATCTCATCTTTAACAAAGATGAAGCTGTTTAGTTAGTCTAGGTAGTAACTTGTTTGGTTAAATATGTGGTAAGGGTTCTGTATATGCTTATATTAAAATTCTACAATGAGTAAGCGGTACATTAAATCAGACCATACTGCAAATCCTAGTCTAGGGAAGACATCAGTTGCTCAACTTTATCTCTTTTTTTTTTGTTCTGTCATTTCATTAATCTGTTATCTTGTTGGTTTTATGGGCTGAAATTCTAAAGCCACAAAACATTTTGAACAAAGGCATGAGGCTGCAGCATGATGGAGAAACCAATAAATAGGTGGAGGGAGAATAATATCCCAGTTCTGATAAGCGGGTGAAGGCTTTGGTGAAAGGTTGGCTGGCATTATTTCAGAATAGTTACTGAAATGATGCAGTGGGTAGCCAAATCCTTACCTTCTCTCTGTTTATAAGGAGCTATCTTCTGAGAGGAAGAATCTGGCATTTAACAATGAATAAAAATGTTGAAAAATCTCATGGTCACTTAAAGACTGACGCTGAGAAGTGGTTGTAGTTCATAAAGTATGTTAAACGATGTGTGACTTGTTTGCATATTTTAATAGAGCATTGGAATTACACTTTAAAGAGATTATATTATGCTAACATCGAAGGGTTCAATGTTTAATTGACCATCCAGTTTTTTTTATCAGGTAGGAATGTGAGGTGTTTTCTGGCCAATCTGTAAGTCAGAATGAAACCACTACTCTGGTACTGAAGGTAGCACATTGGGAAATGTAGCTTCTTCCCAGCACAAAGAGAGTTGCTGATATCTCTACCACAAAATGTCTTTCTCTTACAAATATCAAGAGGCAGGGGTTTTATCTGCATAGGAGGTAAACCCAGATAGAGCTGGAAATAAGTTAAACTCAAGTGCAGTTAGGAATATGAGTACCTGCATGAGCAGATATCTGAAGTAGCAGTTAAAATTCGTTACTTGAATCCAAAATAGCATTCAAGTGGAGACAGTAGGTTAATGGCCAAATATGAAGTACTTCATTTCCAAGAAGGAAGTAGGTATTTGTTTTGGAGTCTGCTATGTGTTTTTGTGATCTACAGGAGAAAGGACATGGAATGGCAGACTACCGTTACCTTTCTCTTCTCCCTTTCTTAGGTATTTAGAGTTCTAGTGAGTAGCTCTGGTGTTTGCTTTTATCATTGCCTGTAGTGGTCTTGTGGTTTGTGTCAGTCCATAATAACATGCTAAGTGGCACCTTTGAAACTTTCTTGCTATTTGGAAAAGTCTTAAGCGTTTAATCTTCAGACTCAGAAAAACTTCATTACTTTAATTTGTTTGTATTTGGGCAGTCTTTGGGTGCTAGAAGTTGAAGATGGAAACTTACAGTAGTAACTGTGCTTTAGTGTTACTAGAAGGACCTGCTAGAAATTGTGGATGCTGGTTTTTCTTTCCATTTGTTGTGTAGAACCAATGCATATATATAAGAATGAGATGGATTCTATTATGGGTCCTGAATCAGCCACAGATTTTTTTTAAACAGTGTCCCTTTTCTGCTAGGACTTATGCTTAACTTTAGATTCGTAAGAATAGTCTCATTGAAGTCAGTTGAAGTTTAGTGGGTGCAGTGGGACTGTGTGAATAAAGCTACAGAGTGCCTAGTTAATTGAAAAGCGTAAAGATGCGAACTTTTAAACTGACATTATTATATTGGTACCAATCTCTGTTCAGCCTCTCGGAAGTCTTGTTTATGATGAAGTGGTGGTGGTGGTGTGTCAGGGCGATTTAGTGAAGGGTACTACGCAAAGGGATCTTAGTAGGGTGGAGAAACGAATGGGCTGACGGGAACCTTTTGAAGCTCAACAGAGTAGGTACCAAGTCCTGCATCTGGGAAGAAATAACGCTGTACATACAGACTGAGCACTGGAGACTGACTGGAAACAAAGTAGGTTAGCAGGAAGAGACCTGCGTGACCCAGTGGAGAGCAAGTTGTGATTCAGCTCTTGTGGTAAAGCAGCCCAGCTACATACTGGGTTGCATTGGCAAGAATGTAGTCAGTGGGCTGCGGGAAGTGATCCCTCGCTTCTGTTCCATGCTATGAGACCATATCTGGTGTATTGTGTCCAGTTTTGGGCTTTCTAGTGTAGGACATTGGTATACTCGAGTGAGCTGAGCAGAACACTGTCGAGGTGGCTAAGGGACCGGAATGCATGATGTGTAAGGAGAGGGTGAGATAACTGTTCAAAAGGATGTCTTCCTGTCATCCACAAATGACATCCTTGGAGATGTTAAAAACTTCAGTAGACAAGTTCTTGAGCAACCTGCTCTCTTTGGACCCACTTTGAGAAGGAGGTAGGACTAGAGGCTACACAGGTATTTCTTCCTACATGATTCTATATTTCTAGTACACGTTTGTTTTTTAGTTACTGTGTTTTTTCTGTTTGTGAAAGGAAACAGAGAGGGGCTCCAACTCTGTTGCCCCACCTGGTAAAAATTTCCCCTGTAAACAAATTGAAGAACGTTGAAGTAGACTTTTTAGTTCAGAAGTTTCCACTATTGTAAGACAATAATGAATCCTTTTCGTCTCCAAATCAGAGGTTGTGTTTTTCTGGTAGATACAAAGCTGTCAGGGTTTTTAGACTGAACAAGTTCTGGATTGGAACCCTGAAAGTAAAACAGATAGGAGATCCATAATGCTTCTTTAAGCAGCTTCTCTCTGAAATGTGGACATTATTTTAACTTCAGCATTATGGTTTATGAGATCCTTTGTACGTTGCCAAAAAGAATTTTGTCTACTGTGTATTTCAAGCCATGCCTATGATTTTAGGCATGGCAAGGTTTAGACCTGTTTCCTGTAATTATGTAAAAAGGATACTGAAATGCCATTACTGTGCATCTTTGGTTTTCCTAATTCTGTCTGTGGTGTGTTTGGTTATATGTTCCAGTTTGTACTGGAAAATAAGGCAGAATGGATCTGTAGACTCTGCTTTCAAATGAGTTTGTCCGTAAGTCACTTTTTAGATAACTGAAGAATAGTTGGCTCAAACCAGAATATGTTTACTAGGATGGTTTAAGAAAACTACTTATTATTCTGACTTTAAGGTGATCTTTCTGAATTATTAGTTTACTTGTAGTTTTATGCTTGTTTATCTGAGCTATGTAGCTGTTTTTCAAGTTGTATGAATATACTGCATTCTGTGTGTCAGAACAGTATTATGTAGATAGAATAAGCACTAGTATTATGAATATTACTTAAATCTGTGATTCAAAATACTTAGCATATAACGTTAATGATCATTTGACCATACCTATGAGTTGGCCAAGTATTAGTAGTGGGAGTATTTGTGCAGGGAAGGCAAGATATACCACTTGTTCTTGTGTTCAGCATTTTTTTTTTTATGTTAACGTATATCCAATTGAGTCCAAATTTCTAGTGAATGGTCTTACATATCAGTTGGCAGAATTCTGGGATTTTGGGAGTAAGTGGATAACAGGAAGAAGACCAACTTGGGCTCCATTGGAGTCAGGCTCATTTGGTTGTCTTTGGTAATCTCTTAAAAACTTGAGGAAAGAGAACAGTCACTGGTTACAAAACTGGGTTAGTCAGTTTAGGATTAAGGGTCAGGCTGCAGCTACCAGCTGGTACCCTCCGACCACAACTTTTTGTGAAACCTAAGGGATAGTAGGAATTAGTCAATCCTTTAACCTTCCCAGTCTCCCATTCATTCTTCTGTGCTTGTTTCCAGGAGTTTGGCTTTAATAGGAAAGAAGTGTACGAGTCCTAAGGTTAGTTCACTTTACTCAGTATGAAATTTAAATAAAGTTAACGTTTTATCATAGTAAATTTATGTAACTATAAACTGCAAGAATGTGCTGGTTAACAGTCCAGTCTTGAGTTGTCTGATGGTCTTTCAGTTGCATTAAACTAGTGCAAGTACTTAGTGTAGTTCATAAATTATTTTCATGTAAAACAGTTTCTGGCTTGTTTCATACTTCTAGTAAGGATTGTTTTCACTACTATACTACTTCACTTTTACACTAATAATTGCTGCTGGTATTGAGAAAATGTTTTTGGTTAAACATTATTCAGACTATCCTTTTGTCTCTGACAAACTAGCTAAAACTTTGCTGCAATTTAGATAAAAATAAGCAATTTAGTTCTTTTATGGCAAAGAGTGTAAATTTTGAGAAATAGTTTTCTATAAGGCACTCAAGGGATGTAGTCCACTTTTGTACTCCTGACTTATCTAGCATTTTCCCTTCAGATTGTATCAGTGTTAATACTTGTAATATTTGAATTGGGTATTTCATAAAATGGTATCTGCATATTAAATAAAGTACCTCTGCGAGCAGCAAAAATAACCTTGTTTGAGGGCCAGATCCCTGTCTGATTTTTCTAGTATGTTGTAACAGATTTGTCTTAAGGCCATGGATTGCTCCTCTCTAGTCTTCAAAGTGTCCGCACTGGAGAGCGATGCTGTCAATGTCCCTGGCTCCAGAAGAAGCTTTATTCAATGCTTATGCTTTAGTTGACACCATAAAACTCAAGTCAGTCAAACAGTGTAACTCCAATTTGGCTATGCTGATGTTTAAGAGAGCTGAGCTCATACTGTGTGTCATTCTTCTGTTGGAATGTTAATAAGGGTTATCCTGTCTACCTTTGTCTGTTGTCGCAAGACACATAGGAAACTAATTTGTGTTCATTATTTCATCATTTCTATTCATTATTAGCCAGTAAGATCAACAGCGCATTGGGAAAGGAATGACTAATGATTGTATAAGTCTAGTTATTTTGAAAATCGAGGTTTAAGGTGACATGCCTTCAGATTCTGAAATACATTTTGTGCAGTGTTTAATGAAGGGGAGAAAAAACCCCAAAACCCACAAATGCATTAGTCCGTATTTTCCTTTTAGTTTAGTTCAAGCGAAACATATATCACTTTTTATTTTTAGCTGAAAGTGACCTGTGAGAGAGTCTTTTTAAGTTTTTGCTATATTAGGATGTGTTCAAGTACAGGAGGCTACTGTGAAATAAGTTAGAATATACAAATGGAAATCTTGGTAGCTGGGTTGTATTTGCTGCCTTTCTGGAATCTCTTAGAGCCTTCATGGTGTTTAGGTAAGCCCTTCCACTTTGGAATAAGGGTGTCCATATGGGAAGCTGGTACAGAATAACTGCTCTGAGCTATTTCTACATGTCTGCAAACTGTGGGACTGTGACTGAATTAGCATACTCAATTTAAAATGAGCTGAATCTTGCGATTCCCATATATATAGAATTACTAGCAACCAAAGTAGGGTAGGTAGACTTGCAGAACTGACTGCAGAATCTGCCTCAAATGAGCTTGTGTGTTCATAGAAGGACTAATTCAAAGTGAGGTTCAAATTGATTATTAAAACATACTTTACCTGCAAGGTTTTTCGGTTGTTTTGCATCAAAGACAGAACTGTGCATAAAAAGATAAGGAAAATGCATCCACCATTCCTGCAAAATGGCTTGTTCATTTAGGCTTTCCCGAACTGGATTATCCAAAACGGGAATCTCTTGCACTGTGCCCGTTCTGATGTTTAGTGTCTCAGTGGTACTAATCGTGGGCAGGGGTTGCCCCAACCTGAATGCTCCTAGGTACTGTAAGTATCTTGCATAGTTAAGCATAGACATAGCTCACGAGTGTGTAGGGGCCCTTACACCAACAAGTAGAGGAGTATCAGTACGCTGTTATGTACACCGCTTTCGTGACATAGCCTTACCAGTTTAACCACACTATTCCTTAGTGAGACAGGCAGTGATTGTATAACTGCACTTAGGGCTGATGCCAGCAGAGCTGTGTCACTTACACCTCTGCGTGCCCGTGACTGACGCAACGATTTTGTCAGAAATAGTTTAGACAGGCAGTAGAGCTGAAGTTTCAAAATTCTTTTAAGTTGTCCTAAGGCGGTGCCAAGAAGCAGTGTCACGTTCCTCCTGCAGCTTGTCTCCTATTCCCGCTTTTCTGCTCCTTCTCTTTCTTGCAGTGTTTGTAGTGAATCAAATGAGGGAATTGGGTTAAAATGAAAAATTGTTTTAATTCAGGTGTTTGCCGTGCAGTTGTGTGAACAACTTGCTCCCTCTTTTACATCAGTCCTACCAGGACCAGGAGGAAAGTAGGACCTTGGCAGCTGTTAGACTGGCTTGAGTTGGCATGGAAGTACAGTCTTCTCTTACGTTTTTTGGTAGAGTGATATTTTAACAGCTGAGTGTTAGCAAGAATAGGTATTTAGATACCTTATATGTAAGTAGTTTTAGTAAAACTTGGAGGTGCTCTAGGTCTAACTCCTGCAGAATGAAGATGGTTTTGATATTTGAGATCTTGGGCAGGAAAAAATTTCACCTCATTATTGTTCTTATACGTAAACGCTCATACAGAATTTTAAGGTTGGCACAGGTTTAGTCTCTTGTTAAGACAGTTTATTAAAGAATCTTACCATGATGCATTTAATAAGTAAAACTGTGAAAAATACAAGAATTCTAGTCTGAGTCTATTACCAATACTGCAGAATTCACATGGTATTCATATTTATAGCTCCATAGATATATTAAGATACAAGTTACATATTACTAACGTAGCATATTGATCAGTAAATGAAAAAAAATAGTTAGGCTGCAAGAATAATCTCAAATTTTTACTATATCAGACGGAAGTCTAGAAAATGCATGTGAATATAGTGAGATGAAATAGAATCTGAAATGTGGAAAAACTTCAAGAGTGAAATTGCTAGTAGAGACAAAGAACGTGGGAGTGTTTTAAGAAAATGCATTTCTTTGTGTTGACCTTTCCTTACCTAGGAAAATGGCTCTTTAATGTGCTTTAGACAGACTTGTTTCCTCTCTTCTCCTTGCCCTGTCCCAAATTTAGGATTGTCTCACAGATGAGCATTGCTCGGTGCATTGAAGGTCAGCAAGAGCTCGCTCTCTCTCTGAGAATGCAAATGTGAGCTGCTGATCTCAACTGATAGTGCAGTGTGTATATGCTTCATAGCCATGACTGTGGTAATTATGTGACATTTCTGCTTCTCCACTTCATAATGATAAGCTTCAGTTTTTTAGGGCTCTCTGGAGGTGCACTTGATTCTGGCTTTTAAACTGGAATGAGTCTGAAGGAATACCTCCAAAGTATTGAACCATTCCCTCTTGCTTTGGTAGCTCTTTGTGACTAGGGGAAAAAAAAAAATCAACAATTTTACAGACCTCAGTATTTTTGAAGTTGAATTTGTCATTTTGCTGTAGGACAGTGTCCTGCACTTTGCTTCTGAGTAGAGTGATAGATCCTGCCTTTTTGCTGGTTTCCCATTTCTTGCAAAAGAGTGATGCGGATGCAATGTATTTATCCTGAGCTGCTCCGTGGTAGCAAAGGTTTAAGAAGGTAGAGTGCTGGTTTGATAAGAAGTAAGGCCCGGGGGTGGCTGGTGGTTGACTTCTTAGACTTATCGGCCAAAAAGGTGGGCTTTTGTTAGAATCCTCCCTTTCTGTCACACCAGTGAAGTAGAGAGAGCTGAATTGTTTGGACTAAGTTGAGAGAGTTAATGGTATCATAGCAAAAGGGTGTAAGAAAATAATGTGGCAATTATGGCAAAACAAAATTTGAATACTTATCCACAAATTTGCAAGGAGTTGGTAAACAGGATAAGAATGAACTTGGGTTTGGTTTTGAAGTTATTAATTTAAATAGTTGCTTAATGGATTAAACTGCTGATTAAAAGGTTGGAATTTTCTGCTCAACACTTCTGTTGACTTGGAATACTCACGGCCTTTTGCAAAAATAGCATTATATGGATTTCATTATGATAGTCAATCAGATGATCTTTTTCTATAACTCTCTTGGGATATGTTCACACCAGATTTTGGTGCAGAGTAGGATTGTTGTGGTAGAATATAAAATGGGGGGAAGGGTAAGAAGTGTTTTATGAGATGCTAGTTAGTTCATGGTAACATAGCTTAATTTTGCTAACATGGCTTCAGACTAGGGTGAAGTATTTCTTACTTAATTTGGCTTATTAAATATCGATCCTTACAGCATCAGTATGAAACGTTTGGATGTTCAAAACTACCTACTTTTTTACATTTGTAAGTCGTAGCTGTATTAAAGTAACTAAATTTTGATTAGATTTTAGGTAGGTTAAAAGTGTTTATTGCCAGTTTACCTCATAGAGGAATCAAACAATAATTTAAAAAATATCTCTGAAAGATAGACAAATAAAAATACTTTTTTCTGTTGGTGTGATTGGGAAATAATTAGTGATGGAAAACATTCTAAGTGCATGCCCTCTCTCACAAGCTAGTGGACTTTGTTCCTGGTTGAGAAAACTCTGGAGAAATTTTTCTGATTTATTCCTTAATCTTTGCTGAAATCTTGGCATGTACATTCTTTAACACTTTTGTCACTTATTAAAACTTTTCCTTAATGTGTAGGTTGTTAGTGTTAAAGTACTAAATGGTTACGGAATTTTAATACTTAGCTGCTTCTATTACAACTTTTTTCTGTGGGGTATTTTTTTTTAAAATACACCTATGTTTCTAGAGTTTTCTATCAGTTATTTTTTATAAAAACAAAATAGATTAACATAAAATAATAGTACTTTATCCAGTATAGAGTATATTTCCCTTAAGATGGAGGTAAGTCGTGTTACAGAAGCTGTAAAGATCACAGACTGCAGACAGTGAATTGCATATGGAATAGCAGGATTTTGTTTCAGGTTATTCAGAAGTAACCGCTGGGTTTTTAATTCCAAATCTAATTCTATTTAAAGCATAGTGTTCTTTTTGTTTGTTTGTGCTGGTTTTTGTTTTTATAAATCCTTATAATACATTTTGACATTATTTTAGCCTTTTAAGAAAGTAACATACTGAATTGAAGCTATTAATATTGCTAATAAACTAGGTTGCTAAATAATTTCACTTCCTTTTTCGTTCTGACCATAACATTTTAAAATATAGTATGGATGCATAGTGGAAAATTTGGCCTGTTATATTTCTTTAGAGTAATTTTATTATGCAGGGATTGAAGGTCTAATGTTAAGATAATGTTGGGGGGGGCATATGTAAGTAGAGCTGGTTGGTTCTAGAATAACCTCAGTCAAAATTTCTTTGTTTTATGACATCATCATCTGGTATTAAGTTTATAATGTGTTTTGTAGCCATGACTGACATGGAAGTATGAGGGACTTTTGAGGGGGTTGGGGTTTTTTATTTTCTTCCTCTCAAGAGGTTTCAATATAGAAATCAAAAACTGCTGGCAGTGTAAATCAAAACAAACAAAAAGAACCCCAAGTCCCCAAAACATCTGATTCTTGCATTTTTGCTTAAACCTACCAGTATCCATCCATATATTGCCAGCTCTGATGTTACTTGAGGTTGACTTTTTTTTTCTGATAGCCTACTTATCAAAATAACTGTAGAATTTGTAGGCTTTTTGGAAAACCTCAAAGTTTCCTATGCATTTGGAATTCCTACTTCTAAAAAAAAAAGGTAATTTCATTGACCTTCAGTCTTCAGGAAGTAGATTAATCTCAAGATTTAACTTGGAATATATATATATATATTTGTAAATGGGGGGAAATGTTTAGAAGAACAATGCAATTTTATCACCTTGTCTTAATGTACTCCTGAATGTGAAGAGGATAATAGGGCATGAATTACACATAAATAAGTGTGTTTCACAGGCAGATTGGAGAAGAGAGGAGAAGATGGCATGGAAGGCTCAGGAGAAAGAGTGGGTTAACTGCAGAAAGAAGGCAGCCCCCTCTGTTGAGGAGCTCCTTGTTGAGGCCTGTAGGACATCGTGAATAAAAAGAACAGAAAAGCTTGTTGTCTGCTGAGAGTAATCTTATAAGGTCCAGAACTGTTCTCTAAAACGACTTTAGTGGAATCGGAGAAGACTTGTGGGATAAAGTCTTCACAGTGGCGGAACTTACTCTTCAAAGTTTTTGCTGGAGTGGGTTGTGTGTTCTATACAAGGAAGATAGATACAAAACAAGGCAGTGTAATTCTGGATTTTTTTTTTTAAGATGGGGCAAGCAAAGACAAGTCAAAATATTATCGATCAGTAGCTACTGTGATAAATGGGATTGAGTATCCAATCTTCAGGAGATGCTCACAGGATGACTCTTCATGAAGGATTGATTCCTTTGGGTTTCCTTTTAGAGATAAGGGTTTTGTAACAGATGAAAGTGACTTATATGAATCTTTCCCAACTTTTCTGCATCATGCTTTTAGATGAATCTCCATACTTGGGTTTAATCTCCACAAGGCAGAATAAAATTGGGTGAGCATGACTATAGCAATGCATAAAGAGTCTCAGCAGTTGGGGTGGTCAAAAAGATGACAAATCTTTTGACTAGAGCCTTAGCATGAAGCAAAGGATGTGTTTAAAAAAGAAAAAAGACTATGTATAATCCAACTAGAATATGAAGAAAAAAAGATGAGGGAATGGCATCGTGCATTGTGTAATATGTTGCATTAACACTCCTTTCTCTTTTTTTGTTGGTCTTGGTCAAAATAATTTTCAGATGTGATGGTGGGAAGTTCTGTTGGTGTAGTGTTGGATGTGTAGATTCCTAGAAAGGGAGTTTGGTGTCGGTGGAGTGTTTTCATGTTGGTGAGAAAGCTGGTGTTACAGAATTTAACTACTTTGAGATTATGGAAATAAATGCTTCTACCGATGGCATGGGCCAGATATTTCAGGAATTGCTAGCCCAGTGATTTAGTCACCAAATTGTTACTGAATCAACAGGAGATGATACTATTTTAGACTTGGTATGGAAGCGTAATTAGGTCTTTGTAGAAGAACTGCTTCTGGAAAATTAACTTATGTTGCGAAATCACAAGTTGATTCATAAATTCTGTGCTAAGATCCGTTGTTGTCAGAGGAACTCTTTTGGACAGCTCTGCTGGTGGCAACATTTTAGAGACAGTTCGGATGATTACAGTGGAGGCCAGGGATTTATTCTGTTAGAACTGCTAAAATTAAGTGATTTTATCCTATGTGATCCTCATTAATGGAAAATATTGTAGGAAAACACTCCAGATTTAATTGGATGAATAATCACTTCAGTGAAGTTAAATATTAGTTATTACTTTAGGGATGAAGGAAAAAGCAAGAATTGGCAAGGTCAAGCTGGGTTGCACCTTGAAAAAGACTGTCAGAGTAGCATGAAAAAGGTTCTTCAGCCATGTGAATAAAAAAAGCATTTGTTATATGGAAGGCATGGTAGAATTTAAGCATGAACTCGAAATTAATTTAATGTTTACACTGAAACAGTGTAATGCAGCCTGCCATTTCTCCTCAAGGTTCTGTAAAAAGGAAATAAGAGATGGCTACAGCTGTAGTAAAAAAAGCAGTGATCTCAAACAGGGGGACTTGGATCACTGACTCTTGAAAGAAACCGAGTTTAGGAATAGGATGGATGCGTGTTTCGTTTTTACCAAATTTATGGAGTCGGGAAGGACTTGAGAAAAACAGTTAGTGTGGTACTAATTGAAATAGGAATATGAAGGTGAATATCGAGGCTGCTACAACAGTGTGCAGGGCAATGAAGAAAAGTTAAATGCTAAGTAGAAAATAAGCAAGTTGCAGCATGGGTTAACCATAGATTTTATCATTGAAATTCATCCCTTTTAATGCTGATTCAGTCCTCAAGATGGAAAGTTACGGGTTTGCTTGCAAAGAACAGTAACTCCTGCTGTCAACTTGGAGCTTACCAGGTGAAGTTGACAGGACCTTACTAGTTGGCAGAGGGAGAGGAGGAGAACCTGAATAGACCTTAGAATGACTGCATTACCAGAGAAGGTAATTTTAGTGACTTGTTAACTGTGTTGGTTATTTAAACCAATATGCTGCTTTGTGAGCTAGGAGGTAAAGTAGAAGGGCAGTACTACTGAGATGGTAAATTTGGTGGTAAATTTGATCTTAGGTTATGCTGGTTGTGATGTATTTTCAGTGAGTGCAACAGAGTGCTCATGGCACAGATTCTGAGACTCCATCTAACTTCATTTATGCAGGGCTAGTTAGGTGATCATGGGACATAGAGTGGAGAAAATTTAAAAAAAATTAATATGGCAGGATTAAAATTTTAGCTTGTTTAGAGCAAAATTAATGCTGAAGAGGGTAACTGTTATATATACCATATATTTTGCAAGTGAAATAAATACTAGAGATACAAAAAAATGCTGAAGCTGGGAAACCATTCTGTTGGGGGATGGGGGGGAGTAAT
>VXAK01014708.1:146075-196105 GCA_013399435.1 Arenaria interpres
GGTTGGGAAGCTTGCAATAGAAATGTGTTGCTTGTGCTTGAGTTTGGATTCAGAGAAGAAGTTTCCTGCAGGAAAGAAAGCAAATTTAAAATATGTTTAAAAAATTATTTCATCGGTTCTATTAAGACTTCCTTTGCTGTCTTAGCTCAGGTCATGAAAGACAACTTAAGATCTGATGCTGAGCTTAAAACAAAAAGCTAGTTTATAGATATAAATCAGTAAAACAGAACCATTACTAAATACTGGCATTTGATTTTGGAGGTGCCTGGCGCGTTCTTAATTTGTAGCACCAGTGAATCTTTGTATTTTGAAGTGCAGGACTTCGTCTCAACTGTGCATTTGCAGGTGCTGCCTCATTTGTGTGGGCTGAAGGTTATTCACCTAAATTTTAAGGACAAGTGTGTGTAACTCTTGATGTAAAAAGCTCCCAAATCACTATTGGATTAATTTAGTGAAACTTTAATTAGAGTTGTTTACATGGTGAAACTTTTATTTAAACTTTGGATTTTTGTTTCTATCTGTAAACATCTCTGCTCAGAAGAGCACCCTCTTTGGTGAGGGAGACTGAATCTATAGAACCTTTACAAGAAGGAAGTAGAGATAATTTCCCAGCTGTTGTTCAGTGAATTCATCATCCGTAATGGTTCATTCACATCATTGGTAGATCCAAGAACCAGTTGATGGCAACCATCAGCTTTATCTGTCTGAACTCTTCTCTTTGACCTGTCAGGTTTACTCTGAAGATGAAACGCAGCTGCTCAGGGTTTTTTGGCGTAGAACTAGAGTTGGAACAATTTTAAAGGATCTGGGAAGATGATACGAGTTCTCAAAAAAACCAGGATTCAGGAAATCTGTGTTGCAGTCAGTGAGCATAGTATACAGAAGCGGCAGAATGGACAAACCTGTAATTAAACTTCATGGTATGTCTTTCTAAAAGGAGATTCTGCTTTGCATCTCCCAAAAAAAGTTCCTGGCTGGAGGATTTGTATGAATTTCACTAATGCTGCTCTCTGGACTTAGAAAGCAAATTCAATGGATTGAATGGCTAAATGCTTCTGAGAATCAGTTTCTGGAAAACATATGGTTTTTTTCAGTATCAAAATACAGTGTTTTTATTTTGTAGGCAAGTTGATGTGGGGTGTGAAAACGTTGAGGAGGTGACAATGAAATTCAAGTGTATAAATAAATTGTGCCTTACATCTAAATATTAAAGATAAACATGATCTTAAACAAGACTACAGTATTCTGTTTAGAACATCATATTGTTTAAAAATAGCTAGTGCTCTATTTGGGGAAGCCTTTCTGTATTCCAGTGAAAGTGACAATCGTGTCTATTACGAATTAACTTGCTCTAAACAAGAAAAAAAACCCCAATGTATAACTTGGTCAAATTGGTTTTATAGTTTAAGGTATGTAGACTTAATTGCTGATTTGAAAGATCATGGTCTTTTTAAAATGTAATCAACTTAAAAATATAACTTTAGATACTATATTGCTGCATTGGTTTGCTTATTTTAGTAATAGTAGAAACAATATTGAAACTTTTAATGCTTCACAAATAGTCTGTTTTTAATGGAGTAAAATTCCAACTGGAAGATAGCTATTCACTTTAGGTTACTATATTTTTAAATTTTTATTTATATATTTTTACAAACTACTATTCTAAAAATTTCAAATACCATATTTTGGGGAAAATCTGTATGTCAAATGCTTACTTATGACTCTTTGTTTCTCTGTTTATTTTTAAGACGAGCAAAAATCAAATTAAAGTAGATCTTGTAGATGAGAATTTTACAGAATTAAGAGGAGAAATAGCAGGACCTCCGGACACACCATATGAAGGCAAGTAATGTTTTTGTGTATGCAATCTTTGTACACTTCAAATCATGTGTCTTGAGATGCTTTGTTTGTAAAATTAATTTACAGCATAAACATTTAGAGCTACGTGTTTTAAAAGTCTGATTTTTAAAAATAAAAATTTTAAGCTTGAAAAATATTTCAGTTCAACTTCTGTGTTGCCTGAAGACAATTTTTTTCTACAGTAGGAAAGACTATTCCATATCAAAGGTTATTTTACAGATGTTAATCGCATTGTAATTTGGATAATGCTGACTTTATAATGTTTACAGTCTTGACAGTTTAAGCTTCATAGCCTTGAAGCATCAAGGAACATCTTCAGAATCTAATGTAACTGTACACATATTTCTGTGATCTAATGTGCTGTTCATTCAAAAGATGTGGCATTTTTTTATCTGAAGGACAGATGCCATTGCAAGTTAAATTTGGGATTAATTTTGGCCATCCATGGGTCCCAATACTTAATTTATGCTGGAGTGGGGGGACTCTGCAGTAGAGCTTAATGTCTGTTGCTCTCTTCAAAAATTACAGCTTATTGACTTCCTTGTTTATTAAAGCTGGTGTCAGTAATCATGCATCTCTTCAGTCTGGAAAAAGCAAGATAACTTACTACATACAGAAGCTTTAACAGAAGCTAAGATAGCATACTTCGTCAGAGATATCAAATTACTCAATAGTGCTGGTACTTGTAAACTTTCTGTTTGTGTATAATGTATATGGAGCTGGCAGACGCACCTCCTGTTAGAGTTCCTTGATGATAAATGAGGAGTTTATTTATGTATTTAAATTTTTTGTTACTTTTAAATGGTGTTTTATTCAAGTTGTCCGTGCCAGGTATCTACTTTAATTTGAATTTGAACTTCCAGTAAACAAAAATGTCTCAAGGAATGTTACAGGCAAATAAATTGTTTTGTTGGAAATTTAAAACTATTTTCCAAGTTTTCAATTCCTCTAGTTGCTCCATGGGTTGGAGCTAAGAGTAGGACTTGAGTTTTGTCCAGAGACCAGACATGTGATGTTTGTCATTGTTTTGAAAAATAAATTCTCATCAAATGGGGAAAATATCTGAAAATTATTGTGTAGGTATAGGTGTATATGCACTTGAAGCCTTAGCAGCTACTGATGAAAATCTGGTTGATGGATCTTCACAAAGGAGGACATCCCTTGTGATTTGCTTCTCCTGGCTAGGAGCTGCTGGTGCAGCGGCACTGGACTGGGAGAGTCTCCCCAGTGCACACTCACCTCCCTGCTGGGGCCCGGGACAGATAAAGGACGAGGAAACAGCCTAACAGAGGTTGACATTGGAGAATATTGGGCAAGAGTAGGTGTCAGGATCTGAGGAGAAAGGAAATGAGCCTGAAAGGGAGAGGGTAGAAAAGTAGAAGCATCTGTGATGGTAGGGATGTTCCCCTCCAGAAGTTGAGTCGTAGAGTTCCTCTACTGTCTAGCAAATAATGATGATTTCCCTTATCCCTTCCTCCATGTCTTGCTATGCTCCCCAGCCACTAGTGTGTAGTTGATAGAAGGTAATTTCTGGAAAGAAGATGATTTCTTCTGGTTATAACCTGTGTCTTCAATTTAAAAGGAGAACTACGCTGTGGACATAAAATGCGTAGTCGTGCTGGTGACCTGTTTGGAAGTGGATCATTCTGTTTAGTCTGATAAGTGTTTGGTTTTTTTTTTTGCAAATATAGTTGGTCTTATAAAACCAAGTCTTACATACTGATGTTAAGATGTTACAAAATTAAGTAATTGCATGGGAGGAAACATCTGAATGGTGTGGGGAGAGTGGTGTTTTAGGGAGGTTTGGTGTTTTGTTTTTTTTTTCCATTCAAACAGAATTAGTCTTCCTCGGGTGAGTTGGTTTGTCACGGCTTGTCTTTTTTATTTATTTTTTTTTCCCCTCCAGACCAGCGTTACCTCGCCATTTTTTTTTTTCTCCAGGCCAGCATTATAAAACGGACCTTTTTTTGGAGAATGCACTGAGAGTTATTTGAAATGAAAGATGTATTCATGTGTCACGAAAGTTAAAAACTGTATAGCAGTTCATGAAGAGGGTAAAAAAAATTTGAATGCCTGTCTGCAGAGCTGGGTTCTGTGTGGTGTTGGATAATTCAGTTAGACCAAATTTCAAAAGCTGAACACTGAGTATTCATGTATTCAGCATAATTCTGCTAATAAAAAGTAATACATGCTTAGTGTGGAATTTGTTGATGTGAAATGCATGTGTGCCTACATACATATGAGTACATTTAATGGAGAGGATATAGTAAATATCCTTTTTGGAGGGCTAAAACTATTATGTATTCTGATTATGGCAGGGATCTCATAGCAAAGTAATGTGGTTGTGTGCTTGCTTTAATCTAGAAGGCATATGCACCAAGAAGCAAAATGAAAGCTACCGGCAGCCCAATTTCTGGTGTTTCTTGACACTTAAGTAATTTACTTTGGAAAGTTAATATTTCTGTAACATAGTTTTATGCAGTTATTCCTTTAGGTAATTACGAAGGGCTGGCCAGTGTGTGTAGTTTACATTTTATGACTAACGCAGTAATGCATGCTGCATAATTACTGACTGACCTTCTGTCATCTATAGTCTGAACAATGACACAGCAAGAAGTGCTTTATGAAGAAAAGCTAATTAATGTAGTAGTTCAGGTCAGACAATTCCATGATACGGGAGGGAATTCTAGGACCATTGTGAAATGAAAGAATATTTATTGTTGACCACAGTTGGTGAGGTATCTGAAAACAAACTGCTGCTGCAGAATTTTCTAGGTGATGGTGGGACATTGGTTTAAGTATGACTGAGAGGAAGAATGCCATCTGTTGTTGACAAATTTTACAGCTTTTATTTTTCTGTCAGTAGTGTGAACTCATATTGATCAGGTGTCCGAATATTGCAAGATACGACTCCAGTTGAAACACATCTGCATCCCATGTTAAAACATCTAGGTTTGGGGAGAGGACCTTTGAAAGTCTAGATGAATGGCTCCTGGGTTTTACTTGATTCAAGAGCTTTTCAATACATAGGTTGGGTCTTGGTTTTTTGTTTGTGTTTTTTTTAACCCCGCTGTAACCATGGTGTGCATTTCATGCTAAGTTTGCGTGTAAGCCACAGTAACTGCAAAATTTGTAATAGAGTTTTTCTTCAAGGAAAATAGTTGAACCTTGCTCTAACTCTCTTGTGAGACCTATGCTCCAGTAGGAGTACAGAAGGAAGATTCTGCCATTACTGTTTAATTCAATCTCAAGTATTAAATAGTCACGAAAAAGCCATACATATGTGTACTCCTTTAAAAAAAAATATCCACAGAAATATTGACATGCAGAAGTTAGTATGTTAGTCACTTGCATTTTAAATGTAGTATTAAGGAAATTAATATCCAGGTTTGTGCAGTTTCAGTTTTTAAGCCTGTATTTTTAGCTGTAAACTTCAGTGCATGACAATACTGTATAAATAATGTTACCAGCTCACTGGTCCCTGCAGTTTTGAGGTGGAAAAAAAATGGTGGCTGAGTAGCCTGTTACGCAGAAGACTGTATTAGGCTGTGTTTTAAAGAAAAGTTTTAATGGTAAGCAGAAGATACGGTTTTACCTGAGGATGAGTTTTATATTACCTTACAAAATGGTGTGACAGTAAAATCATACAGGGACTGATGAAGTTTTGCAGTCCGGGAACAGTGTAATTGTTCTATTTCTATAGGAAAAAATTGCTGCTGAATTATGCTTCAATTCAGACAAAAGGAAAAGCAAACTTACGTAAGGTCTGTTGTTGACGTACATGTCTTCAAAAATAGTTTGCCTGTGCTGTCCTGTAAGTGGACAAGCAGTCAGCTTGGAGATTAACTATTATAGTTGTGGATTTATTGTCTTTTTTTCTATTGTATTTTCTGTTAAATCTTCTCAAGTTACTATAGTATTAAGTGAGAAAAACCAGCTGTAGATACTAGCATAAAATACCAAACAGTTTCAGGTATAGTGTATGAGACTGAATCACATTTTAAAAGTGAGAGGTGTTACGAGCTGCTAACATTTATTGTGGCACAGATAAAAGGGTGCCATAGACTATAACTGTTCAGAAAACTCCTTTGAGTTTTTTCCTTGCACGTGAATCTTGCTGCCTCTGTTGAGAGTATCAGGGAGCTGGTTTTGTATAGAGTGATTTGCAACTGAGTAAATCACTCTTGAAATCCCAAAGAAAATCGGCTGCAGATAACTTATAAATTTCCTTAAAGATGAATTATAACAAATATTGAGGAAGGGAAAAGGTTTCTTTCTGAAAGAGCAGCAGTAGGATGAGAAAAAAATTGCAAGTGAGAATGAATACTTTAGTTTCTATAAAAACTAAACATTTAAATTGATGTATAAGTTTTGTTATACTCTGTTCTGATTGTCCCTAAACTGCAGCCTGGCAAATGATCTTCAGTGGGCAGGCAGAGATAGTTTGAGATTAGTAGTAATACCTATGTCTTGTGGAGCAAACTTGAATGTTAACAAAACTATAATTGAAGGAGACACAGGTAACGATACTGTAAATGAGAGAGAAAAATGAGAAATGTTTAGAAAGGGGCAGTAGAAGGTGACTTTGTCCACCAAGCTCAAACTGTCCTTTATTGCATGCTGGAATCCTGCAAACGGTATTAATAGTACTAGAGTGTCAAAGCGTTTGCAGAGTTGGAATAGGAGTAACTACTTCAGACAGTAACATAAAACATAGCGGAAATAATATTGGAGCCTCCTTTTTTTTTTTTTTTCTTCCCTCCAAAGCATGAGAGCTTTTCTTAAGCAACTTAGTCAAACATTCTTCAGTTCCAGAAAGTTTAAAATGAAATACAGTTCATTTCAGTTGTGTTATTTGAAGAAAATTTATTGGCATGAGGTATCAGAAAAGAGTCAAAACAATGTAATATCCCATGGTTGGCCTTAATATTCCTGTGGCCTATTGTTTCATCTCTTTGAGGTACATTTGGTTTATATTTTGGGATAATTTAGTAAAATAGAGTATCGAAATTACAACATTGGAAACCAGAAACTATAGGAAGAATGTACACATTAAATATACCTAAGAAATACAGATTCTGGTTTGCATAAGCAAATATGACTTTATCAGGTTCACTTCATATATTTTATAAATAAATGCATATAAAGTTTAGAAGTATCCTCAGATAATACTTCTAAGTAAATTTTAATTACTCGAAAACCTGTCCATTTAGAAACATAAGCTTTATTGTCATGAAAGAGTAAGCTTGAGTAATGCTCTTTTAATTTCTAACTTGTTCTTGTCTTTTGCAGGTGGAAGGTATCAACTAGAGATAAAAATTCCAGAAACATATCCATTTAATCCTCCTAAGGTACTGTAAACACTTTTTTGGATAAAATAATTTGGCTAACAGGTTGGTTTGGAGTGTTCTTATTTATTTGCTTAGGTGTATAGTCTCTTTGTAGTACCCATCTTCCTTTTTTTTTTTTTTTNTTTGTTCTCCTCTAGACAGGTGTTGGAGCTGTCATCTTTAGGTAGAGATAATGCAGGATGCATAGCTGTATCCAGTCAGAAGTACACTCTGGTTGTTCCTTAAAGTGCAAACTGGCAGATTCTGGGGAGGGACTTGTACTTTATTATTGATCCTTATTAACTTCTTTTTGGCAAGATACATACAGTTTTCAGATACTCTCTACATCAAGTAAAACTATGTCTGTCATCCCTCCCCCTCAATATCATGGAAGAAATGCTGTAATAGATAATTACTGATTCTTTTAATTTCATCAGCTCCATACATTATAGTTAGTAGAGTCTTGGATCTAACCTACCAAGTTTATAGTAATAATATAATAATGAGGTGTAGTTGTGTGACTTGAAGAACCAATAGAGGAATGTGATGGTCTTACTGCAACTCTACTGAAGGAATGCATAAAATGTCCACATGTATGAGAGACAAGAGAAATGGCTGTGGTAAAGCCACTCCTGGCCTTTCAACTTTACTATATCTTTCTAGATACTTTAGATATTTCTAGATCCTGTATCTAAACTTTAAATTTGTGACTCCGCTTCCCTCCTAATGGGTCAATCTGAACAGTGTTCTCTCCAGCCATCTGCAGCTGCATATTCCTGTGCCCTGATTTAGTCCCTTCTTCAGTGGCTTCTGATGAATCAGCAGACTCCTTCCTGAGTTGTCTGACTCAGCTTCTTGATTGGTTTTGTGTTTGTCTGAAAGACGTCTTTGAACTAAGGATGTGTCCTAGATCCTGGTTGTTTTCACCCTGGTATGTAATGCTGGGGATGAACTGGAGAAGTGGAGGAAGAGAGAGGTGCCAGTAGCTCTTAGCTCCTTGGCTCTTGTCCTTTGAATGAGTCCCTTGAGGCTGGAGTGAAAGACACAGAAAGTCTTAATGAAAGTGTCTGTTGGTTTCGGTTCTTCCATCTGCATGTGTTCTGGCAGGAGCTAAAATAAGAAGAGCTGAAACAGGTCATGGACATTGAAAGATGGGTCTGTGGACCATGGTTTAATTGGTGCTTTAGGGCTTGGTGGTTTCCATTTCCAAAGCTTGTAGACAGCTGTTAGAAGCTCAGCGCACTGTAGCATATTACTACTTGTTCTGGAGTCTTGAATTGGAGGCCTTTTTGCTTGTGTCTAGCCCTGCCTTTCATCTGAAAGATTTCTTTATCTTGTTCAGTATGTGCTTTGACAGCCATTGTTAGCTTTCATTCACTGTGAGAAATTACCTACTACTTACATGGCTTTTTAAATTTTCAAAGCGATTTAGAGAGTTGAGCTGGTTAATAAGTGGCTCAGCTGACATGATCTCTTATTTTCTGTCCTGGAAAGCAGAACTGTTATGGTCTTACCTATTTATACACCATGATTGCACTGATTCTATTATAGCCCTATATGTACAGTCTTTTGCTGTGGTGCCTGACAAATAATGTGTTCCCTGCACTGATTTGCTTGCAGATCAGGAGCAAAAGTTGAAAGATCTGTGCTATAAGTCAAAAGTTTGTCAGGAGTTTGGGGTGAGGAGGTGGAGATGAGAAATGGGGAGAGAGGTCAAAGTCACTAGAAGGCAGTTAAAGTACAACCTGAAAATGAAGGAGAAATTTTAGAGACATGTACATACTCTTTTCAGAGGACAGCTTTTGGTTTTGAGACTTTTAAAAGAAAATGCTGCTTTTAATTTTCTCGCTGTCTTTAAAAAAAAAAGGAATCAAGCTAATTTTATTCATGCTTTGTGAGCATGAATACACTATTTTAGTGTAAAATACGGACATGATCAATGAATGAATGCTGGAACTAGATCCTTTCAACAGCAAAGAAAAATAATTGTAATCTAGGTAATCTAGCTCTCTGAAGAGATTTGTGCATATGGGTTATGAGGCTGGATGGTTGTAGAACTAGTAGCATCCACCAAGGAAATATTTATAATACATCTGTAGCTACCAAAAATTTAGCAGAACAGTGAGATCCCGTGTCTATGTTAAGAGTTCAGGGACTTGTTTTACTTTAAGAGTGGACTTTCTAGCATTTACAATGTAGGAAGTTTTATGTCTGTATTGGACCACCTGCTTGTGTTGAAAGTCTGGTACTACTGGAGGGTATTTCTAAATGGCTTTACGTGATGCAGGGATATGCACACATGACAGTGTATGGGAAAGCACTTAGGGATGAGTTTGGTAGTCTGTATTTGAGTAAAGCAAGGCTCTGTCTAACAAATGGCCTTGCAAACTTGAAACCTCCTGAAATAAGTGGTATCACATGTCTTAGTTTTGTTTTTAGGTTGGTAATTCCTAAATTAGTATTTCTTTATATTATTATTAGAAATGGTGCATATAAAATGCTTCCTTATATATTGCATTTAATAACCATTTCTGTTTTTTAAAATTGTCTTGTCTTGTAGGTGCGGTTTATCACCAAAATATGGCATCCTAATATTAGCTCAGTCACTGGGGCCATTTGTTTGGATATTCTGAAAGATCAATGGTAAGATTCCATATGGATTTAAATGTGTAAAATCAAATATACCAGTGTCGTGGATAGGAGGCAACAGCTCATGTTGCTTTTCGCTTCGTATTTGTAATCTGAGATGTCCTTAAAGCTTCCAATATTTCATTGTAGTATTTTGAGTCGAAAAGATGCAAATGAAATGATTGGGTACTAATTTTGGAGAGTACTAAGTAGACATTGTAAGTATAGAGAGCTTTTACAAAAAAAAAAATTTAAGTAGGGTTAGGGTGAACATTTCGTTGTTGATGTTTTGGGTGGTTTTGTTATAATAAATGCTTCCTGAATTCTGCCCTTTAAGCCTCCTGAGGTGTAAGCAGAAAAAAACCAAGTGCTTATCTTCATTCTCATTCTTGACTCGTACTTCCAAAGAAATATTAGTTCTGATAGAGCTAAAACCATGTATGAAGTGAGTCTGGGAGTATAAAAGGTAATAGGTCAGCAATAGGAAAGGCAGAAGAAGAGACTGACTGTACTGATTCTGTCTCACAGCTATCACTGATAATGTTTATGATTTGCACCTCTGTAACCATTTGCCTTTTAGTTATTGGTAGGTTGCAGGCTTTTGATTACTTAATGTTACTGAAAAAGTTTTAATAACCCAAATCTGTGGGATAGACCTGTAAGTGTCCAAACTGTAGCAAGCTGAAATCTTTGTTCATTTGTTTNGTAGCAAGCTGATCTCTTTGTTCATTTGTTTTTCCAAGTGGTACATTTCAGGTGGTTTGAAGATCATATGTACCAATTGTATGAGAGATATTATATCTAACATGAATGGAATTAATCTTTGTTATTTTCCTCCATGTCTGCCCCAAAAGAATAGGACTGTAATTCCCCAGCAGATGATACCAATGTCTAATCCATACAAGCTTCAAATGCTTGTGAATTCAACAACTTCATCAAGACTACTATTGGTCAAGCAGACATCAGTTGGGTTTGAGAGACTCTGGAGGAGAAAGCTTGAGTTGAGGTCTTGCAGGTTACGCATCCAGTGTATTCGTCTCTTACAGAGTGAGAAGATGATGCAAATCATGTGGCACAGGATAGTGTAAATTACTAAGATGAAATAATAATCATAAGCTGTTTATTTATGGAACTGCCTGTTTTTTCTTACAGCCTCAGGGCACTTGGTGTTTTTTCAGGCAGTAGAATCTTTCAACATATGTACTATGGTACATGGCATAATTTTTCTATCAGTAAAACCAATCCACTTCAGTACCTGCACCTGGTTAGTTACTCATAACCACCCTACAGTTGTCTGTAGATTAATGACTCTCGAACTGTGCAGGTACGGTTTCCTGAGAGATCGTACTCTAAACCAGATGAGTGAATGGGCATGAAGCTGACTGATTCGTTTGTATGTTGGGATTTTTTTATTATTATTATTTTTGTTTGCTTGGTTTTGCGTGGTCTGGATTTTTTGGCAGAACAAATTTTGGAGAGTGTTTTTAACGGGAATCACTTTACCGATTTGAGCACATAAATCTGCTCTCCCAGCCAGGCTCATTTCACTCAGGGCAAGGTTTAAGTAGTGAGAATATGGGAAGGCAAAAATTCTTTATTTCTAGCAGCAAAAGTGCTTAACGTGAAACTACATCCCAGCATCACTAATACTCTCCTGGGAAGAATTTATCCAAGGTTTTTAAGTTTAGGATTTAGTTTATTTCTTCCATCTTTTGGTATTCCTTTATGCTCTGTCTGGTTGCTTTACTCATAGTATCAAGGTCTGTGACTTTTTAAAAGTATCTTCAAGGCTAATCTTTCCATACCGAGGCCTGTAAACATCATGCTCCCCAAAAAAAGCACTTAGATGGCATTTTCCCCTGGAAACTTTGAGGAAAGACGGTCCCTAGCAGAAGTCATGCTTTTTTTTATTGCATTCTGAATTAAAAACAAAGTAATTTAACAGATTTTTTTTAACATTTTCTTGTTATCTTCACAGTACTTTACTATATTCTCTAATTAGTGTTTTCTGTGGAGAAGGATGGATCATCTTGCTTCTGTATCAACGGACTGGGATTCAGGAGACCACATGTTGGTTTCCAGCCCTGGAGCAGGTCTTCTGTTCTCTTTCAGCATTGCCAAACATTGTGATTTGAACAGTCTCACAAAATTCAGTCTTATCCCAAAACTGCTGCTTTAAGAGAGAAGCAATTAATAGCTTTAAGATGAAAGTTTCTGGCTGAACAATCTAAAAAATACCAAATGCTAAAAGGCTCCAAAGAACTAAAGAAATTATGAGCTTCTATTTATTTATTTATTCATAGTCAAAACAATTGAATTTTGGAAAGGAAGAACAGGAGAGGAAATTTGACTTGGGTTCTTGTTATCGTTGAAAGTTGGATCTTGCACAGATAACTTAATGTGTCTTAGTTCTACCTGACAAAAAATACCCAACCAATACCTTCCTTCACCAAGACACGTACAAAATAGGAGTATTGGAGTAAGAACTTGCCTTCTCTGTATTTAAACCAGCTGGCCCAAGGACCACCAATATTATGCCATTTATATGCTATTAAGCTCTTCCTTTGAAACGCCATCTTCATTTGGAAGCACTAAAGAAAGAATTTCACAGAACGTGGCAGTCGTGGTGAGAGGAGCCTTCCTAAATACTAGAATCCCTTTTGAAATTATTCTTAATGTAGTGAACCTCCTTTTTTTTTTTCTAGTGGTGCTCTTTGCAAGTTTTGGTTTTTAGTCACAGAATGGTAAATGAAAATCTCTTGAGCATTGTTGAAGTGCTTGTCAAAGCCTGTAGTCCTTTGGAGATGAGGAAGCTGTTGTGGCTAACTCCATCCTTTCTTGTGTGAAGGATTTCGGTATTGTGATAGATAACACTTTGTTTCTGAGTATCTTCCTAGAGCTTCTTAAGCTATATGTATAGTTACTATTGTTTAAATAAGTTGTGTATTGTTCTTCAGTATAGGCTGGTTTAGCTATTTACACTGAGCAAAGCCCACATCACCATGTCTAAGTTTTCTGTATGTGTAGGTTGAACAACAGTTTGAATAAAAAGATAGTTTCATTAGCAAACAAAAAAATCCAAGCAACACCCACCCAACCTTACTAACTTAATATTTAATGGATTTCACCAGATACTCAAAGGTAAATGGGACAAATGCAATTCTGAAATATTCTAATGGCTATGTTCTAGAAAATGTTTAGTCCTGTAGTCTCTCTTGTCAAATCCTTTAGCAACGAGTTCTGTTTCTGAAGTGCCACTTCATTGACTTGTAATGCTCTTAAGTGAATAATGCTGCTTTTGTTGCTGTGTTTAAATGTAATTCTCAAATTCCAATGCATATCTGTGTTTTTCAGTGAGGTCAGTGGGAGTTGAAGGACAGAATTTAAGGGTTTCTTAAAGAGTTAATAAACTGATGAAATGCTCATTTATATATGATGAATACAAATACAAAGATTTGAATGTGTGTGTTCAGTTAAAAAAAAAGTCTCTTCCCTACTCACATGGTAATGGTTTTCTATTCTAATGAACATAGTTGAGATACTATTCTGCATATTGGCAGGAGGTTTTATCAGTTTGCAGTGTTTTTAAATGATTTTTAAAATTAGCTTAATGAAATTCTCCACAGTATATGCTTGGTGCTGAAATTCTTTGCAGCTGTGGATTTTCATCATGTTTAGATTTGTAAATACCTGTTACGCTAGCTTGTTTGCAGAACAGCTACTGTTTGCTGGTAGGATTAAAATAGGGATATAATTTTGTAGAAGGAATACTGTTTATGCTGATCTGATATGACCTTTATGTGGTTTCACTTACTGTAGCCTATATTTATCTTCCAGGCTAGTATTCTGTCTCAAAATTGTATTCCTAAATATAAAATGTATCTAATACTGTTCATTGAAACCTGAGAACTAAATTACATGAAAGCTGTTCTGCATAAATCCCTTGAGCAGTGATTATCAAGCTAATGTGTTGTGGCTGTGTGCACGGCTGCAAAATACTCTTGGCTGTTGTGGTTTTGACAGTAGAAGTAAAAATGAATAATAAGAACACATTTTTCGTAGTGGCTATACTGGAGGATTCACGCTTCAGTTCTGGTTGAGATGCAGAGGTCGTTATTATAAGAGATAATACAATTTTAATAGATACCTAAGCCACAGCCAGCTCGTAGTAATCGTCTCCTTGGGTATCTAACTGCTGGGTTCTGTTCAGGGTGCTTGAGGAGCACTGAGCCTCTTTAAAGCTTTGAGAAAAATGCAGAGAATATTAACATTGTTCGAGGGAACTCTTCAGCAAGCAGGCTGTCTCCCCCCCCTGCACTCTGTCAAAGCTATTCTATTATTCTCTCTTTTTTTTTTTCCCTCCCCTTTCCTTAATGGGTGCCCAGCCTTGTATTTCTCCTGCAAATGGTGACTATACAAGGGGCTTCCACTGAAAGGCCTTATTCATTTCTTCCCTCCTTCCAGATTCCATAAGCCCTTGGTACAAGTTCCCAGAGCTTTTTCTCTTGGATTAACAAGCCTAGTTATTTCACAAATGGAATTAATATTGCAGATTAATTTTAAAAAAAAAATTTAAAATAAAAAAATGTTCCCAGTAGCCATGTTTGGTTGCCAGAGCAGAGCAGCAATCTGCTGGCTGCTGCTGGTCTGTTGTTCTGCTGGCTTACCTCTCAAAGTAACTGGAGAGATTGTTTCCAGAGAGGCATGTACCGAACACAAGTAAAAACTTCCTAAATGGAAAATCACTTAGCCTTTAAAAATGGAGAAGAAAAACTGGCAGTGTTTTATAATCCTCATAGGACTCTTTTCAGCTCATCAAAAGGTAAAAGATTTCTTACCTCAGGCATGCTGGGCACAGCTGGCTTGCTGTGCTTTTTAATATTATCACTGCAGTCACCCAAACCAAGGGTGCTCTTTTTTCAATGGAAACGCCCCGAGATAGTACAAAAAGAAAAAGTGAATAAAATGTGTATCAGCTTTCCTTGTTCTGATTCGCTCCATGTTTCCCTTGCTGTTTAACAAATGCAATGCCAATAGAAAGCCTGGGGTTTGGTTGGGACGGCCAGAGCGGAGGCTTTTAGATTGAAGTTCTCAGAGGGACAGCGCTTCCCTGTAGCGAGCTCTCTGCAGTTCACTGGTGGGTGTTGCTGGCTTTTCCTCCCATTCTGTCATGCCAAACCTGCAGACCTGCCGAGTGGCTGGGCAGCATTTTGGGGTGGGAGGCAAGGGTTTAGGACTTCAGGAGAAAACAAGCGCCAGTAATGTCATGTGCGAGGCGAATAGGATGCTGGGCTGCAGGAAGTTTTACCTGCAAAACTCATGAGACAAGCTGCTTGCTTTTTAGTTCTGATTGGTTAGGCTTCCATTGGAGGAGTGTACCCGCTTTAGCGTCGTATTCCAAAAAAGATGGGAACCATAGGGAAAATAATCCAGAGTAAAGTAACAAGAATGGTGGTCTAAGCAAACACGAGCTACAATGAAAGACTGGAAAGCCATTTTAGCATGCAGAATATCAAGCACGGTGAAGCATTGAAATAGATTTTTTTTCAAAGAAACTTGTGAGGCTCCAGTTAAGAACAGATTATACAGAAGTCTGTCAGGAGTGATACAAAATCTTGCCTTTGGCAAGGAGAAGAGAAAAAAAACCTAAACTCCAAGCTGGCTTGAGTTACCAGAGGGAATTGCTTGAACTCCATGAGAGTGTGCATAAATCCACACCTAGGAATAAACTTTAAATATAAGAAAAGTTGGAAATCTCTTTTTTTCAGGATTCTATTCTGGAAAAATAAACCATTGAGGAGCACTGGAAAATGCAGAAGACATGCATCTTTCCACTGGAAGTTCATCTTAAGGAAAATACAGCTTTTTTGCAGCAGATTCTTCACAAGTTTGGGGGGATGGCAAGTGGGGGGGGTGTGTGTTGGGTTTTTCAGTTTTGTGCCACTACCAGCATAGATTTTCCTCCAGAGCTGATGATGAGAGTTGTTTTTGCTCTTTGCTGATGAGGAACAAACAGGTCCTGCCTTACTAGTGCCTCTAAATGCAATTCTGGGCACTCATCTCTATTCACTTTATTCTCCAAAAAGAAGGTAAAGGGAAGGAAGAAGAGCTTTTTAAGATACTTGGGGAGTGAGAATCTATTTTTAGCTGTCCCTTCAGTTTCTTCTGGGAATCTTAATTTATGGCTGAAAAATTAAGCTACAGAGAAAATAAAAGGTTTTTTTACATTCTTTGATCAGGAAAGTTAATTGGTGTCCTAAAGGCAGAAGATGTTCAATGAGTATACAGTATTTACATGAAATACGTCAGCTTTTCTTTACCATTAATCACAAAATTTAATTTTCTTTTTTCAATACAAATAGCAGCTGAAGTTGTAACAGGTTTTCTTTTATGATTTAAGGATACTTCTTTAAATGTTTGTGTCTAGTGAAGACTTTGTTTTACTATGCATGAGATGTGAAAGCCATTTTGAGACACGAGACTTGAAAATAAGTTGTAAACTACATTTTTAAACCTTTTTGCATATGTAGTTAAACTAGTCTTGTCTAAATTTATTATTTTAGAGTTTGAGTTCTCTGAGCATATAGCCATCTGTACATCCAAATGGATATTTATTTTTATTACTCATTTTGAAATTGGAATGTCAGAACAGAAGTTCAAGCCCCAGCATGCTTTATGTAAAAATCTACAAACAGAACAGATGAGCAGGGACTGAAAAGGCCTAGCAGTCCTGAAAGCCGGATTTGGCTGGAGCCAGCACAAAAGTTGTTCTAGGTGTCCATGGCACCTTTGGTCCTTAGCACTGCCTCCTGCTCCCCAAGGTGTATTTTCTACTCCCAGAAGGTACAGTGTAAATGGAACTAAATTGCACGTAAATGTGGCACAAGTGGCCACAACCCATTTAATGTTATCTTCTTTATTTTAAATAATGGCAGATGTTCAGATGTCTCTAAAGTAGAAGGATTTCTGTAAAGGAAAGTGCAGAACAGCTTTTATTTAGTGAAAGTAACTACAGTATCAGTTACAGTTGATAAATATTTCATGTTAAGTCTAGCTTTAAAACTACACTAAATAGAGTAATAAAATTACTTAGCTGGGAAAAAAGACTTTAGGTTATAGCATTTGTGGTGGTTCCAGAAATTCACTACATAAAAATAAAAATGGTTAAATCCATTCAGACATAAGGCCTGAAAGACTTACCATTCTGTGATGCCTGAATGCTGGAAAGTGAACACGTTGTGTTACATCTATTTAATACTTGCAGATACCACTGTGAATTACGGTGTCAACGCATGCATTAAGTAGATTAATTTCAAGACAGTACAAATCAGTAGAGATCACAAACAGGAACATTACAAGAGTAAAATAGCATAGGTACCTGTAAAGCAAAAATATTTCTATGTTCTTTCACTTAGTTTTTTGTGTGTGTGATTTAAGTGTGGAAAAGCAAGGTGCTTTGTACTCTTGAGTTTATGTGTTAGCTGGGCACTCCTCACGCAAGTGAGGATATGTTTCATACATTTCAGTAACTAGATGTTCTTTAGCTGATTAAATATAATCTTGCTAGTTAATCCCCAGCTTTGTTAGTAATTTAAACAAACATTCTTTGGCTTGAAGAAGCATTCAGCTTGGAACCTGAAGTACTTGTATTTAACTGGAAGAGAATCTGAAATTCTGGAAAAAAATGCACATTCTGTAATAGCCAAACCTTTTGCTTATTATAGTAGTAGTTAATCATGTAAATTGTTAAATTTTATTGAAAATGGTCATATTAGAACTGATGCAATGTGAAATATATCTAATGTGTAAAATTCCTTATCTGTTACAAGTGTGTAAAATACAGGTCACTATTTCTGTATATGCTATTTTGCTGTGCAGAGTGCCAGCAGAGGGAGCACACATGGGCTGCCAGTTCAGTACCTAGACCTTACGCAAAGGTGCTGTTACTGGTGGTAAGGAAGGATGATGCAAACTTCAAATTGGCTTTTTTTTTTAATTTTGGATGAAATGAATTCTTTAGTGGCCGCAATCAAATGTGTAGATCAAGGACTGTGTTTTCCAGAAGCTTAAAGCATTGTTAAGAAGAAAGTCCACATGTAAAACCCTATTTGAATATATATATTGAATGTTATTCTAATACCTATAATATCTTAGACTTACAATCTGTACATGTACATCTTCTATGCTACTAGTACAGCAGCAAAGGTGAGTATAGGCATGGGAGATTGTAAAGTAATTTTCCAATTTTTAATTTTAGGGCAGCAGCAATGACTCTAAGAACAGTGTTGTTATCGCTGCAAGCGTTGTTGGCAGCTGCAGAACCAGATGATCCACAAGATGCAGTAGTGGCAAACCAGGTAAGATACTCTGTTGGCTTGTAGATTTGCAACACTTCTGTAACCTTTGCTAACTCAGATTAGGTCCCAAACCTTAGGGGAGAAAAAGATTATTTATTTTTAAAGAATTTATTGGAAAATTGCTTTATAGTAAATGTGAGTTACTGTGGTGTTCTGTGCTCTTTACTCTTTGGATTCCAGAGTAAGTAGCAGTACAGCGTCAGGAGGTTTATTTTCTTAGTTTTGTTCCTTATTTAGCTTGTCAGCAATGTCAGGAGATAACAGCATAGTTAAATGAATGCCAGTATAACCTGCCTTTTAAAATCTAAGGCTTCTAGTGTATGAAAAGCAATGTTGTATTGGTTTAAAATTAGTTTTAACTTAATGGTGTTCATTGGATTTGGCTTGGTATGTAGCTCCTCTTCCAGATTAATATGAATATTGTTGAGCATTGTATTTGTTTAATGTCAGAATTTTATGAATAGTGACTTTAGGTGGATTACTGTTGGGTTTAATCATAAGGAGCAATTTATCTGAATGAAGCATCCTATATATTTTACTTTTGCAAGTACTTGGGATAACTGTTATAGTCAGTGGTTGAATTGGTATCAGCAGAATTCTATAATCAATGGGGTTTGTTACTTTTCAGACAGTAGTAATAATTTATAAAAAGTAATAACAAAAAAAAGCCAATTGGATCTTACGCCATACCAGGACTGACATGATTCTATTTTAAGTGTTGATGAAAGATGGGAACAGTAATTCCATAACTTCATAGCCTGACAATTTTCAACAAAGTCCTGTGTGGTGTTTTCCTTTTTCCTCTGGGAAGAGAGGGAGAAGGCCTGGCTTCCCCACTGACTGGTAGTAAGGGTTTATTTCAGTAACAAAAGAACAAAGCAAGTAGGAAGGTTCTTCCAACACAGATCTCATCTATATCTCTTGTAAGTCAGGAACCTCCAGGATAGGGTGACAACGTGTGTGCTTCTTCCCTATAAAATAGGTGCAGGGTGATAGATTAGCAGTTAATCCAACCTGTCAGGATTTGGAGGGAAACCTGGAGACCAGAGGTGGCCCATCGCACCACTGGGTGGGGGGTTGCTGTTTCTCACAGCTGGACTCGGTACCGAAGGCTTGCGTGTGAGACTCTGCCGTGCTGCAAGGCTGCTATGAGCAAATGTCCCTGAACAGCTCTGTCAGGCTGAATCGCTCTGCGCAGGGAGAATTGTTCCAAAGGCCGGCAAGGCCACCAGGCATGTCCCTGCACCAGTTTTCCTTGCTGGATGCATGCCCTCACTGTCACACGCTCTCTTTATTAAACCAAACCACTTTTTCCTTTTTTACAAAGAACAAGAATAGTGTTTCCTATTCTGGCCCTGATGGTGGGATTTAGTGTGGGAATCACAACGGTCTTGTAGAAGGATTTAAGCTGGAGATACTTTGTGGTTGTTTTTTTTTTTCTCAGATGAAAGACTTCCTGAAACTTCTAGATTATGAAGAGCAATTTTTTCAGGCTGCCTCTCAGGTGCCTGTGGGGATGTGCCCACTGGGACTGTGGCATGGCTGATGTGGGGAGGATTCAGTTTCTCCTGTTCCCTGCAAATACCCACATGAGGACCATGCCGGTGTTTGGACTTGAGTGATTGTAAGGTCCTTGAGAGCTGTGGTGGTAAACACCCAGTTCCTTCATGTGTTTCATTTGGTGGTGGGGTCTCCTTCAGTTTATTTGTTGGTTTGGATTTTTTTTTCCAAAACAAAAATTCACAAGGAATTATTTATCCTCCACGCTCATTTTTCATTATGTTTACTGAACTATGTATTAGACTACTAAGCTGTCCAGGTAAATGGCAGTGACCTACAAGCTCTGGAGCTGAATCCCAGGGAGAGTACAGGGAGAATTCCTGTTTGAGTAACGGCAGTATTTTCAGACACCAGCTGTCTGGTGTCAAAACTACTTCAACTAGTTGCTGGGTTTTTTAAATACAGCAACATAACTGCCTCAGATTCCTGACATAGAGACAGCAATAAAAGGTGCCTTTAGGCTTTTCTCAATTCAGTGAGAAGCTAGATTATTTACGGATACCTAAGTAAAGGAATTTTATTTATAGAGCACTAAAAGCTAGTTCTGAATAAAATGCAGTTATGCATTTATGACTAATACTTTGAATTTCAGCTAGTTGCTTTCTAGGCTTGGCAGTGTACTTAAAAACATAGATTAAAAAAAAAAAGGGGGGGGGGGAAGATCTCTTAAGAGCAGAAGAATATAGTACTTCAGGATGCTACTGATGCTTAACTTAATCCCTCCTCTTTTCTAGTTGTTACAACCAAAGAAATTTATTACAGACTACTATATTTATAACACAGTGAGTTATTTCCGACGATAGATTGTCTCCCATGTTCTAATGCCATTAATAATCAGTAAATATACAGATTACTTCAAGTGGAGCAGAATTAGTGGGAGGCATAGAAAGCATGCAATGCAGTGTTGGTTGGTTGTGTTGATGTAGGAGAGGTAAAATGTAATGTACAGCTGTAAAAAAGTACTGTATTTACTTTGCCAGTGTTTTATAGATTTAATGATTGTTTTAATGTATGAATAAAATGCTTAGAATGATAATCAGCCATATTTCTGTCCTTAAAATGCATCTAAATATTTGAATGACATATTCCCCAGTATATTGTCTTATCATTTATTGCTAAAATTTAGTATATAACTAAAGATGGGAATGCCTACTTTTTTTTGAAGCGTAATGATTAAGGGAAAGAGTTTTTCTTTCTTTTTTTATTGCAAAAACTTAAACTTGGTATTATGTAGAAAACTTGCTAAAATGGGAAACTCATCTTGCTTTTCTGAGTACAATTGATGACAGATGACCCACTTTCTTGGCTTTTGAGTTCTTGGCGCAGGCTGAAAACTCTCTGTGATAAGGTCCATTCTATTGTTTATTAGAAAACTTTTTAGTGATTGGTGCAAAACAATATTTACATATCCTGCATGATTTTTTTTCTGGTAAATAATAGCTTGCATGAAAAGAGTTGTTGCTTCTTAGCTTTTCACACACACTCGCCCATTTTTCGGCCCTGTTTGTCACATATGCGATGGATATCCTTATTCTCACGAGGAAGCCTGGTAGTAAAATGTCAGCCCTGACGGAAAAACTGCAGACCTACTTGCAGTGTATAAAACCAGGCATATTTTTAAGTGATGAGAGAAATTCATTAGAGTAGTATGCAGTATGTACATTCATGAGATGTTAACGTAGGGATAATTCGTGCTCTGCCACACCGAATATAAATTTGCAGTAGCTGTGCTAAATATAGCTGCTTTGCTTTTGATCAGTGCAATTGAGAGCATACCTGATTGTACACATGGAATACCTATACTGTGTAATTAAATGTAAAGGCAAATTCATTAGATAACTCCTTGCATAGGTTTACTCTGTGTAATCCTCACCTCCAAATTTCATTTCAAAAAGAGCAGTATGATCAGTGTGAAACGCTGTTGAAGATACTGTAGAAAGAATGATGGATCGGAATCTGCCATATCATCTTGCTTTTTGGGTGGATTGCTGAGCTGATTTAACTTTTTCCATTCTCCCCCCTCTCTCTTCTGTGTAGTACAAACAAAATCCAGAAATGTTTAAACAGACAGCTCGACTTTGGGCACATGTGTATGCTGGAGCACCAGTTTCTAGTCCAGAATACACCAAAAAAATAGAAAACCTTTGTGCTATGGGCTTTGATAGGGTAAGTATATATAACTTCAATATTTTCTCAGTAGGGGCAAGGCAAATATATGTGTATAAATACGGGGAGTCATTAATGTACTAAAGTAGACTCGCTACTTCCGTGACCTTTTGTAGATCTAATAATTCTGTTTTACTAATTCTTTTTAAGAATCAGAATTTTAAAATACGTTATTTGTAAATCTTGTGAGCTACCCTTGCCTTCTTGAAACATTTTTTTCTGTAAATTATTAGTTAGGATTTAAGTAATGATAAACTGATTTGTTCTGATTAATCTGTGAACTTTTCATTCCACTTGTCAGAGCTGTGGGTTCACACACTGAAAGCGTTATTCCTTTTGTTTTCTCATTGCAGAATGCAGTAATAGTGGCCTTGTCTTCAAAATCATGGGATGTAGAGACTGCAACAGAATTACTCCTGAGTAACTGAGCCATGTAGAGAGAGCTGCTTCAGTAGTCCAGCTTGCCCTTTCTGGAGGAGCATCACCATCTGTTATTTTTAGGATTCTATATAGATTCTCTTTTAAAACTGGCATTCTTGCCTGATGATGCTATCTAGGCACTATTGGAGACTGAAAGAAACGCTCTGTAAATAAAGCTAATTAAACGTCTGTGTAAATTTAAAAAGGGGAAATACTTTAATTTTTTTTCTTACTAAATATTGTAAAAATTCTTTGAGCTCAGCTACAATAATGGGGAAAAAAACATGCCTACTTTAGTGTTTAGCAGTGTGACGAAGACTAGCAGGAACTTGCTTCAGGATTTTGATTTAGTAATTCAGAGAGCAACATTTTTGAGTGTTAGTCATCAAATTGTTGGTGCCACTCATCACAGCTATCTTACTGTTTTTAACATGGATCCTATGTGCCTGTGGATTGACCTATATTTGCATGCTTGTACTTAATAGACATATTAGGTAGGGTCGCTGAAGAGAGCACCATTGAAATACTCGAGTGTTCTTGTAACTTTTTTTTCTCCTGAAAGACTTTCAAGACTTACCCAAAGTTCCAAATGGTGACCTATTCAGAACCACTTTCTTTCTAGCTTATTAATTGGGAAACCTGATTCTCCTCTCCTTTACATCATGCAGCTAAAAATCCTCACTAGATTATGTTTCATCATCTGTGGGTATTATGTGTGCCATTTACAGTAGTCTAGGCTCCCCTTTAAAGAATATATTTTGAATTACCAGTAATGATTTCCATCCGTCGTGTTTTCTACACAATCTCCTAAGGACTATGCTTGAATACAGCACAAAAAGATGGAGCTGGTTTTCTTTCCTTTTTTTTGGTCTTAAATAGATGTAAAATGTTCTTCAGTACCTTCTGGATGATATGATTTCACTGGGTTTGAAGGAGGAAGAAGCTGATTCTTTAGCGTACTGAGAATGGAGAAAAAATTTCTTTGAGTACTTGATATGATGCAATCAGCTGTGTTTCGCAGCGGTTTTCTAGCTTTATTTCGGGCTTCAATTTAGGGATTGCTTACCAGGTACTTTAAAATTCATCCTTGCTTGCATTTTTCTCTAGTTGACACATGGAGGCTGTGTTGGTGTTTTTACTGTACATACTTCAAATGCACATAGAAGTAGAAGTGTGTTCTCAATTTAGCTTTCTTTTGGATTGATGTTTCTGATAAACGAGAACTGAAATCTTACCTTGGCTTGTACATACAGTCAGTCTTTCTATTCGTATTAAAATGACATTTCATCCTGAGTGCAAAAGCTTGAAAATTATTAGTTTTGCAACTTCAAACACTAGTACATCTATTTAAAGAGAGCGGTAATGTCTTTGTGAATATGATGCTAACTTTTGAGAATATATCTGACAAGGAAGCTCAGAGAAATCCTGAGAGTAGGGAGCCGGGATCGCGGCTAATGGAGTACTGTATAAGTCATCTTTTCCATGATGCTTTTTTTTTAATCCTAAACAGTGGACTGATGGGGTGGGGAATACATGTCTGTTTGGGATTTTTGTGTAGCTATGAAGTACAAGTTGAAATAGTTTCACACTTCATAGACAGTCTGTTTATAAATCATACTAGAGGAAATCAGGAACGTTATTGTTGTATCTGTTAAATATTTGGATAGGGGAACAGAACCAGAAAAAATAGAGCTGTAGAGACCTGAGCAGCTCAGGGATCTTCCCTCTGCTGCTCTGCCTCGCGTGTCCAGACTTAACATATTTCGGGGCACAGACAGGAAATACTTTGAACTCATATCGGTGCAATACTAAATGCGTTTGCTTAGACTTTTTACTTACTGCTTTTTAAGTGTAGTCAGTGATCGTTATTTTTGGGTTTCCTTGAGTTAATGTAGATCACTTGCAATGATGCCAAAGGAAATGAGTTGTTTTGTCTTTCCTTATATTTATTTATTTTTTTTTTTACCAAGAAGCTGCGACTGTTCGGCTGGTTTGTTAGCTGAAAACCAGGGACGGTAGGGAACTATGGCAAAACGCCACTCGTTTTAATCTCAAGTTGCTGTCTTTTCTGTTATACAGGCTAAGAACGTCTTGATTACATCAACACCTTTTCTTTTTTTTACCCTGGTGGTAATTATAAATTGCTGACTACTTTCCCTTGTTCTTTGCTGCTATTTATCAAAAGAACGAACTTGGAAATCATTGTTGGGGACATAAAACTTCTCAGTCACAGGCTTCTGGACGTGTCTTTTGATAAGATGAGTCTCCTGAGAACAGCAGGTTTTTCCAACAGTATGTGAAGGGCCAAAGGAAGCCAGGGAAAGGGGGAGGGGGAGAAAAGAGGAAATGGTTCTTGTGTGAGCGTGGTCACCTCTGAAACAATGCCCTGTTAAGTTTTATTTCTCTCATCAAGTTACCTCATTTTCTTCTCTGCTGCAAAACACTCGCCTTCCCCTTTCCCCTTACCTATAGATGTCGGATACTGGTTTTTGCCCTCCATCCATGTGCTTGGTAGCAAAGATATTTTGATGCCAGCCAAGATGCTGGCAGGAGGGGAACTTCTCAAGAGCTGAGCCGAGAAGGAAACATCACCCAGCATTAAGGAGGCATCAGTGGTCTGAAGTCCCTCTGAATTTTGACATGCGAGTCCTTTATGAGGAATGTTTTTGTGTTCTTGGTAACTACCAGAGTCGGATATAGGGCTGATGTTGTACGAGGTTAGTTCAACCGCAGCTGGGGCTGAGCCCTAGGAATTTTGCCTGTTGGTGTTCAGTTCATCATTGTGGGTTTGTACATACCAAGCGGTCGTTCTGCTTTCTGTGTGGCTGGACGTGGCTGCGTTCAGGGCCCCGTGCATTCACAGCGGCGGGGTTGCCTGCCCACTTACTGCTTGCTTACAACAAGAACATCAAACGCGGGTGCAGTTGCTTTCGAAGTACGAAGAAATCCTGCATTGTCTTCCTCTGTTGTGTAACAAGACAGCTTGAAACAGTGATTTTTGAAGTCTAGATGGCCCCGCTTTTCTAAACAAGGTGTGGGTAATGAAGCTTGCTGGTTGCCCGGAGCATCAGTCGGATTTCGCTGCTGAAGGTTTTAACATGCATTGAGCAGAGTGGGTTTATCCCTTGTTTGTTTTGTTGGTGGGGAACAAGAAACGCTTTTCTCGCCCGGTTCCTCGAAAAGTAAACTGCAGCTTTGTTCCAAGGTAGAGAAATGCCCTTTCCTGTTGCCAAAAGCCTCCGTTTTCCCATGAGTGCCAAAAGCCTTGACTATATCCCATCCCCACTCGCCAAATTCACAGCTTCCTCCCATTGCTTCTGCGAACAGGCTGTGTTCTCAGTGTGACAAACTGGTACATTTTGGAGACAGAAAACTTGGGAACATATCCTTCTGGAAAGATGCAGCACTTACTGCTATTCATTCTGCATATTCCAAGCTTAAATTTATATATTTTTTTTAATTAAAAGAAAAAGCTTGCCACAGTATGTGGGGCCTTGACTATAATTGGTTCGGTAGCGTTTATCTGAGTAAGTACTAATAGTGTAGGAATAGGTCTCGTCATTGTTTTTTTTTTCTTAAATTATCATTGTATTTACCTGTTTTCCAAGTAAATTAGTATTGGAACACTGACATAAGGAATACAGGACCTTCTTTTTGTTGTTGTTCATGTCGTCTGAAAGGAGGAATTAAATAGCCAGAAAGAAGCTTACCTTGTAAGGCCAAACCCGCGTTCTGTGCTGTGGGTGACAGAAATGTTTAAACTATGCAAATTTCAGCTTAACAGCTGTGAATCAGACGCGGGGCTGCAGAGCATATGGATTGCTAATTTAATGGGGGAAAGGAGAAGGGGAGCGGGGGAGGAATCAAAAACACAGCTTCGAGTGAGGGTTCTTGTTTACTGTGTTGGTCATTGACGATGAAGGTGAAGTGTCCCATTTTCGGGGCAAGGCCGTGCACCTGTCTTCTGTTTCCTTCCTGACTACCGACAAGAGCTGGCTTAGGCTTGGAGACTTGCCCAAAGGGGGAAACGTTAAATAATTTAGCAGTGAAAGTTAGTTTTGCTTCGTGCCCGCTGACGAGCAGATGCGACGAGAAGGCGAGGTGTCGTCTCCTGCTATGTTTTGTTGCTAGAGCCGATGGGAAGCATCGCTTTGAGCGTGGCCACTGATTGGTCACCCCGTGGTTGGGTTCGTAGAGTTCTGATGAGCAATTAACAATAGATAGCGTGTTTCCATCACGCCAGGCTGTCGTGTCGCAGAAGCACGAAACTCAAGATGCTCGTTGGGTGCCTCAGGCTTTTTCTGGGAAGACCACGTAGATGTTTTCACTGTGTCCGTCCTCGTTTTCCAGGCACAGCTCTCTCCCAGGGCTGGGCAAAGGGGCAAGCGCTTCTTTCAATCTTGAGAGTTTTTTCTGAGCTACTCCAGACCCATCGGTAGATCCCGCAGCTCGCTCTTCCCCTTTGTGGCCGTGGTGTCATCAGCTGATTCATCGTTAGACTCGCGATTCCAGCTGTCCCTAACGCCTTTTGCTCCCGGCGTGGTTGCCCGGCCGCGGGGCTCTGGAGGCGGCGGGTTGGGTCTCCCTGGACAAACTCTGGCAGATGTTTTGGGGTGTGCTGTGACAGGGTGTTCCTTCTCTTACCTGCTCTGTAGGCACCCAGCTGGCCAGCCCTTGGCTGCTGGTGCCGGGCCGTTCATTGACGATGTCAGTTAAGGTTTGTGACGCGGCAGCCGAGGAGATGTGCTGTGAAAAGGCTGTACTTGTCCCTTTTTACGATTTGCGGCAACTGCTGGCGCTCTGTTGCGGTGTCCGAAGGAGGCTGCCCTCATGTGAATTGCTGATGTCAACTGTTGAAGAACCCTGCTTTTCACTTAACCTTTTCCATCAGAAATTCTTGACTTTTCTAATTAAAAAAAATAATAAATAATTACCAATTAAAAAAAAAGAAATCCCAGGAGGTTGGCTCCGGGGCATCAGACTTCCTGTACAGGAGGAGCGGGTGGGCTGGAATTGCAGCATCAGTGGTTTTTTTTTTTTGTCTTGAAAATAATAAAACCTACACAAACACTTTTGTACACAAATGATTTTTTTAATAAACACACATTTTAAAAGATGTTGATTTTTTCACTGGGAATGCTTAACAAATAAATGCATGTTTCCCTGAAAACAGTTTTCATTTTATTTCTGGTAACTGGAATTGCTGTGAGCTGACAGGGCTCGCTGCCTCCATGGCAGCCATGAGAGAGAAAAGGGATAAGCAGTTTTTCATGGGGTACATCAAAAAATTCTTGAAGAAGAAAATAGTGTAAATATAAGCTGCGTAATGAAGGTGTGTGTTACCGGTGTTGAAAACTGGGACTGCCTCGTGTGATAGCCCAAGAAATATCTGTGTGTATCAACCCCTCCTGCCTCCTGTCAAAGGCTGCGTCTGAAGGAGCAGAGTTGGTAACTTGCAGAGAAACAACTTCTCTTTGGATTTTCCAACGCCATCACCCTCATCTCTCTGCCTTTTAAACCGTGTACTTTATTTATACGGTCGGTTCTTACCTGGGGAGGTGGCAGCCTGTTGGCAGGAACAATCTGGTAGAGAGGACGACTGTGGATTTGTTCGTTGCCAGTACGGAATACTCCTTTTTTTTTTTTTTTTTTGCACATTTGTTGGATGGAGCGAAGCGGTGTGAAGGGAGAGCCTCTGCCCTCCTCCTCCTCCTCTGAGCTGGGAGCCGGGCTGTGGAGCTGGTTGCCACACTCATGTCAGATCTTCCTCACCTCCTCAGGGCTGTGTGGGGGTGTGCGTGTCCTCAGATGGGTTTTGCAGGTCTCCAGGCAGGTTCTACCAGATGTGAGGGAGCTGCGTGGTTTTACGGTGTTAAAGCAGCGGTGTGAGAGGGACTGTTGTTCAACTTCACAATCATGATGAGCTATGTTGTGTTGTGGTACCTCATTCATCAGAGGGGTGAGGGAGAGGGAACACTCCCTGGCCCCTCTGCTGCAGGGGGCGGGGGGGGGACTTCTTTTAGCCTGCCTGTTAATTTAGGACAAAAAAAATTAAAAATCTATATTGCCTTGTTGTTGTAGTTAGAAACTACAATGACACGGGTGACCGAGAGCTGCTGTGTTACTAAAATACTTGCAAAGTTGTCCGACGGCCTCGTCACTTCTTCCAGCACCCTGAAACTGGAAGGGAGCTGGTGGTTGAAATGGAGGTTGGTGCTCGGTGGCTCGGCTCCTCCTCTGCCTCCTTTTCTCTTTGGCTGTGACCCCGGCAGGGAGCTCCCGCGCTGCCCGTACGGCACAGCCAGGAGTTCGCGTTGTTTTAAGGTCAAGTCTGGGTCTGGAGCATCCGTGTCTGGTGTGATGTCAAATAAATCACGTTGCTTCACTTGGTGGCTGCTTTGTGTTGAAATGTGTGAAGTCCTCCGGTGGGTTTGCGACAGTAAGAGAAAGGGTAATGGGCTGGGATGGCAAGGGAAGAATGAGCCTGGTGGTGTTGGGAGGAGAGTTTTGTGCTGATGTCACCTGAGTCACCAGGCCCTTTGGCAACCCCAGTCGCTGGCGTGGAGCTGCTTCTGCTCACAGGTGTGGTGTCAGGGGGCATGGGCTTGTGGCCCCTGCTCTTCTGGGTGGGAAAAAGGACCCTGCACAGCCAGGGCCTTGCTTTCCTCCCACCATCTTTCCCGAAGCAGCTCTTCTCCCAGCCGGCAGTTTAAGAAGGTGGTAGGTGGTGAGTAGTGGAGGCTCCTGCTGATCCTGTTGGAGAGGTTTGGGAAGTTCCTGGATCGTGGGAGCAGCCCTTGCTGGTTCCAGGGCGAAGCCGGCTGTCCCCCATTTTAAACATCCATCCGCTGCCCGGGTGGGGAGTTGGGTGTGAGGGTGCCTTCCTTGAAGCAGGAGCACCTGCCCGGTCACCACCCAAGAGCCAAGTCTGCTCCAAGGTGGATTTAGCTTCAAAAAATCAGACCTGGAACGGGTTGGTCCCCTTCTGGCTGCGGTGGGGGCCAGCCTGGCAGAGGAGCCTGTCTGGCAGCAAAGCCCCAGCGCTGGAAGTCGGGCCGTTTGCCACGGGGTTTAAATTTCCTGAAATGGTGAGGCTGGAGAACAAACCCCAGCCACAGCACAGGGCCCAGGTGTTCCTGGAAGTTGTCGGGCTGTGTTGGATGTGAGGTGGTTTATCTGTGTAGAAAGTGGTTTAGAGGAACCCAAGCCGTCAGTTCAAAGGGCGTGAAAACCCCTGGCCTTTGTGGCTTTTAGTGTTAAAGGGACAAATGCGTATGAACTTCCCCGAGGGGACTGCCCCGCTGGGATGGGGGTGTGTGAGGAGGACGTTCTCCCTCTTCTGCTTGGTGTGCACATTGCCTGCTGCACCGTCTGCCACATCCAAGTCCTGAAGTGAGCCGCACCACATCAAAAATGCCAGGAGTAAGTTGTCTCTAGGCCACGCTCGTCAGAAGAGAGAGCTATTTAGAAGTAGACGTGTAGGAGAAAAGTAGCTACCAGAAGTTCACCGAGTCAGATGACACAGAGGTGAAAAAAAACCCACAAAACCTCAAAAGGTTCTGAAGAACAAAGAAGGTAAGAGTTGTTCTTCATATTGTTCACGTGCTGTTCTCCTCACCTATGAGTGCTCCTCTCCAGTGAGGAGTTCAGCAAGGGGAAGTGCAGAGGAACTTGGGGCAGAACAGGACCTGGTGGACACCAAGTTGAGCACAAGCTCTTGTGGCAAACGGTCTCCTGTTGCCAGCAGGTCGAGGGGAGTGTTCCCACCCCTCTGCTCAGCACTGGGGCGTTTCTCTGGAAACAGTTTTCCGGGGGTCCCTTCCAGCCCTCTGCTCCCTGGCAAGGGGCACCTCTTCCCATTTCTGCTGTGGGCTGGGTCAGGCTGGTGGCCCCAGAACCAAGCAGAGCTTTGGGACCAGGGTCTCCACCAGGCGTTCAGAGGCTCTGTGCCTTAGAGAACAAGCACTCGCCCATTCAGGCATTTACAAAGCACGCTGAGGTGCACAGCAGGGTCTGGTGCTTCTCTGCCCCAAGTCACTCATGAAGGTGGCACGGGGCTCTTCCTCTGCGCAAGGAGACCAGGTGGGCCATAGGTCCCACCAACTCCAGCCAGCTTGGTGCCCAGACAAGCCCTGTGACCCCGGCAGCCCACCGAGAGGCAGCTGGGTGTGGGCTGAGCCTGGCACCTACACACCATACGTCCCCGCAGCACTGCTCTTGCCAGGCCCCATCTCTGCTCTGCTACTCCAGCGGCTTCCTCCACACATGCAGCCGCCTGGACCTTAAGGAAGCTGCTGCCAGCAATAAAATAAATACATTGTTTTAATTATTTTTCTTCTAAGTAGGTCAAAGCTCCCTCCATTATCCTACTTAAAAGGATTTCGGTAACATCTGCTGTGTCAGGGCATTGGCAGGGTCAGTGCCTGAAGGTTGCAGGAGATTATACCAAAAAGCCTTTGCGTTACTCCCACACATCATCCTTGCCGGATCCGAGCGCCACGGACATCTTCAACTTGGTGTTAGGAACTGCTGTCGTGGCAAAAAACAACTCCTGGATCAGCAAGAAGAGAAAAAGAGGGGAAAGCTCCTGCTGGGAGGTGAAGCTACTGATACAACTTTGCAAGTGGAAGACCAAGCTCAAGTAATGCTCGATGGAAACACTCATGGTGTTTGAGGACTCGGAGCCAAATACGGAAGTAAGTAAATCAACCACCCATTTCTCTAGGGATGTGCCTTCAAGCAGAACTTCGTGTATGGTCACTGAGAAGAGCCTGGCTCCGTTTGTTTACGCTATAAATTAGGTATTTATACGCATTGATATGCTCTGATGGATGATCTTACCAGGAAGATGTCTTTGAAACCTGGAAAGCCAGAGAGAAGATCATGGTCTTCATGGTGAATACAACAGGACTGTAAACGCCACCACGATGTGGTACGTACAGTCTGGGGGGGTTCAGTGTTTCATACCCCTCTGCAAACCACATCTTGCTTCTGGTTGGGGGACTGCTGGAGCTCCTCTGGCAGCTGGATGAGCCAGATGACCAGAAAACTTCCCTAAAGATTTGGAGGTTGGGCCATTCAGTGCCTGTTAAAGACAAGACTCTCAGGCAGCTCCTGAGGTGACTACGTGGGGCTCATAGACCAGGTGACATTATGGTAACACATGGGGTCCTGGAGCCAGGATCTGCACAGTAGACACGCTGTGAGAAACAACTCCCCGTTTGATGAAGGGAGCGAGGAACAGAAGCAACCTGTGCTGAGTTAGGGAGGACACCTACTCTGAATGTGGAGAGTCCTTGGGGGAAAAGCAGAGCTTAAAATCTCGTTACTAAAGCAGAACCTGAAAACTGTGAATGCATCCCCCCGGCAGCATCAGAAATCAATCCTGGCATGGAGTCTTCTTTCTCCCCAAATCCTTTTCTGCAAGAAGCTGAGCTTGCGTAGAAGAAAGTGAGAAGGTAATGTAAAAAATGCGGTGTGCAGACATGGATGGATACAGCAAAGAGGGCCCTGAAGAACAGCTGGGAAACAACATGCTGTGGCAAGGAAGGCTGAGGACAGAGGATGGGAAAGGGCACTAAGGAAAGGTACACAACCCACCCCAGAGCAACTCAGCTAGTGCCTGGGACCACCATAATCACCCACCAGCTCTTGCTTCAGAAGCTTTGGTGCATCAGGGTCAACATACATCAATCTCCACTTCCAGGGCAAGGAGAGGAGAACTGAATGCCTGAAGTTAAGGAGCAAAACGTGTATTTCTTGTTCTGGAGCAGGCCAGCCTCGCAGCGTCCTGACCACGCATCTGAGCTCCTGTGGCTGTTGAAACAACAGTCTCGTTGTGGGAGGAGGACGTTTGGTGCACACAAAGTTATTTGGTCGTGCTTCTTGCCTCGGCCAACACGCTGCTGAGATGACACCGCTGCCAGCGGGACTTCATCAAGGTACGGATTAGCTTGGAAAAACCTCTTTGCTCCCACTGAAGAGCAGATGTGTATCCTGATGGCTGTTCCTCCTCATCAAGTAACGCAGGACCCAGCTGCATTGCCCGTGGATGTCTCAGCTCTGCTGACCATGGATCTAGCTGCGCTGATAAATCTACCAGGTTCCAAGCTGAACGGCTTCTTGCCAAAGCAAAAGGGGTACCAACGAGTCCTGATTCTTCCTCCTCTTGGCTCATAACACCCAGCCCTTGCACAGACGGTTCCCTGATAAACGTTTGCCATGACTTTTGCTGGGCAGAAGACCAGACCTGAGGCACGTGGATCCAGGGAATGTCAGGCTTACAGACTCTCTAAGGAATGGAAGCTGCTGTTGTTCTTTGAAGGTTAGGAGTATTTTATTTTAGGATTAGAGCTTCCCTCTGATTGTTTTGAGTACCTGGGGTACTCATTGACAGGACGAGTCCCTCCTGGTCAGAAATCTAAGCAGGGGAAGGCTTCAAGGGACGTACCAAGTGCTGCTGTACAGAAGGACTTTGTTAATTGCTGTTTAATACCCTGTTCCTACACCGACATGCAATTTCTTGGGCTAAGACCAGCTGCCCTGTGACTAATGCTGGGTTATCAGCTGTGCACACCTGCAGCCTGGCCAGCAAGTAGGCTTCGTAGTCCAGCTCCTTTACTTTGGGCTGTTTCCTGGAGCACTGATTGGAGACTCAATTTCCATGCACTATTAGTGCTGATAAAGACAATCAGGGGGCACACGTGTGCGTGAACTAGGATCCACGGGAACAGTTTCCTAAAGAAGCCAATTTTCTGTGTATTGCCAATGTTTCATGGTCCCAAATCTTCTCAGATCTTTAGAGGAGAAAGAGTTCAGGTGTGGGAGCCCCAGGATTAACGTGAAGCTCAAGAGCTGGTCCGATGTTGAACTTGGTCCAACAACGTGCACTAAGTACCTATTGGCTGGAAGTACATTTTAGGTAAGGATTTGTTATTTATCAGTTCCAAAACTTTCAGGGCTTGTCAGTATGTGCAGAAAAGATCTGTAATGCATTTATTTTTCTTGTTTAAGATTGCTCTAGAGAACATTATTATGTTGTCTAAAACAACTATTCATATTTAATTTTGTTGAGTGGTAGAGGTTTAATTTAGTACGTTACAAAGTACGTTCTGAGAACAGCCTTCCTGTCTTTCTGTCACAGCAACCGTGCGGTCCAGGCATCGGAGGACACAAAGAAACAGAAATAAATGTATGTCCGCTAAGAAACAAAGCCACACTCTTATGAAGATGGGAACTTAAAGATGATGAGAACTTAGCTCTAACTATGTAACCTGAACATGAAACCTCAGCACCTTGAAATCCTATGCTGGATAAACGCCATAAAAAAGCAGGGTTTTTTTGGGCTTCCTTTTCTTCTTTGTCACACATCAACAAGGAAAAACCTCTGAGCACTAGTTTCTTATTACAATGAGAGAATCCCCATTCTTATGTAAAATATTTAAAAAGTCATATATGGCCAAGTACAAACCCCCACACCTTTCTTTAGAATGGGGTAAAAAGGATGCCACAGATTTATGCTGACTACTCTTCAACAGATTTTATTTTTAAGGCATCAGAAGAAGTACTAGCAATGTATAAATTATATACTTATAAAAATTATGGCTCTACTTGTTATAGGTATCCCTGTACTTGTTATAAAGGCTGGTGGTTCCAACTACTCACAATCACCAGTGGGACTGATGGAATGACCCCTGCCCTTTGTGGATACTGTTCTTACAGAAAGATGTCCATCGCTGGGGCAACTCTGAACTGGACCACATGTGCTCTGGGGGCGCAGGCAGGGAAACTCTGTGTGAAGCCTCGTCTGGGGCAAGTTCTGAAAAGGAAAGAGTGCGCCACCAGTAAACCTTTCCTAGTTTGATGCTGGATTTTGGCTGAGCCCATCACGCCCAGCATAATTTGCTGCACGAATGTACCAACTTTCTGTGACTCTACTGATCATCAACAGCTGGGAGTAACTCAACTGTCCCCGGAAAGAAAACAGAAGAAAGAAACCCTACGTAACTCTGTTTGTAGAAAGACTGAGCCCCCTGCTCCGAGCATGGCACTGAACCTCCAGAAACCCCTTCTAACCTAAGTTATTCTGTGATGATTGCTCGAGTAACTTGACGTTTGAATTGATTAAAAAAAAAAAAAAATGGGGTAAAAAGGAAAAAAAAAAAAGGAAAAAACCCCATCCAGCAATTATCCACTTCAAAAAATCAGAGCATTTGGAAACAACTCTGAATATTTGCAAGATTGGTCAAGTCCTGATTTCAAATCATTGTTAGAGGCACAAGGCTAGGTACCAGAACTCACTTCTAAACAAGAGGCAGCAGCTAAAAACTTCTAACAAATACAATTAAAAATTGTTTTAAACGAAAATACTGTAACTTCTGCACGAGGGAAGTATGTGACCAGAGCACTACAAAGAAACTGCAATATGATCAGTAAATCCATCTTGTGAAATTATTTCACTTTCAGAAATCCAACCCCTGATGGATGTGTAAATCGACGCTTTTGAAATCTCCGCGTCTCCCTCTGTCAAAAGCATTTCAAATCCTTCAAGCCAAAGCACCACAGATTGCTCTAGAGAGAGTCGCAGGCACTGCTCTGTGAAGAGAGTCCGATTTCCGCTGCTACAGAGGAAAAAGAACTCTTCACGCCAGTTAAAACACTTGGTGGAGAGACCTCGTCATTGTTTAAGAGCACACAACGGGGGAGCAACCGAACTAACGCCAACAGCATCCACCTCTTCTACGTGGCCTGAGGGGATTTCAGAGCCATTTGCAGAAGGGAAAGGGGGAACTGAGGCACCCTGAACACTTGGTGAACCGTTCAGCACCGCTCTGCAGACCAACCCCCTTCTTCCCAAACAACATCACAGGATAAAGCACCGCAACTTCACCTAAGACTCCCCTATCCTTCAAACTCTGTAACTGTCTGCATTACAACCTCTTTACTCAATACAGTATTTCTATGAACACCCAAGACCGTGCACAGATACAGCAAGTAGTCTTCTGTGAAAGAAAATTAAAAAAGAAAAAAGAAAAAAAGGAAAAAAGACTGCCACATGACACCTAAAAGCGTTTATTTTATGCAACAAACTTAAATATGATCATGTGTACATAAAAGTGTACACTGTATCTATGCTGAACAATGCCAGGAAACATAATATTGATGCAACAATCTTCTAAAATAAACATTAAAAAATGAGCCTGGACAGGAAGACAAAATGCAAAACTGACTTACTTCCAATCAGCACAATGCTTAAAATTGAGAGCAATCCTAAACATTTCCAACTTTCCTTACAAAGCTGCCAAAGTCCAACTATTTTTAAAAATTGATTTTTTTTTTCTTTACATCAATAATAAAAATCTGGTGACAAACATTATAAAATCAAATGCTGGACTGTCTTTACTCCTTTAAAATTTAGAATATTCCAACAGAACCGTAGGAGTAAAAACACTTAAAAGTGATATATGTTTTTATAAAACAAACATCAATATGTACATTTATTGCAAATTATATTAAACTAAAATGGAGGGAAAATTAAAAAATGAAATGTCTACTTGCGAATTAATAATAATTTTAAGTGATTACTTTCCCACTCTGATAAAAATCAGAAAGCAACATTTATAAAATTGCCACCACATGACTTTTCATAGCAGGGAACTGAAATCTGTACATCTTATTTTTGCAGAAAAGTAGGCAGGCAGAAAGAATTATACATAAAACAGTCTCCAAAAGTAAAGCAAAAAAAATTTTTTGTTATTTTTTTTTCCTCTAGTCTTGTTTAAAATCCATTCAGTAGACTTCTACTTTTTCTGTGAAACATGGGAATACCTGGCTCTAGGATCATGAATTTTCAATGTCAGTGTAAGGACCTCCTCTGACTTTCTTTAAAAAAAAAAAAATGCAGCATGAAAATTAATGGTGTAAATACACTTTTAAACTCCAGAATGCAGGAACTGGAACCAAGTGTTAAGCAATTTGCTTAATTATTGACTTTTCATAAAAAAAGTCTCTGGGGAAATAAGTACAGATGCTTTTAGCCTCTTTCTCAAGAGTTTCTGCTTTACATTTCCATTGGATTAATTTCACGTGAAAGGGAAGCATAGTTTTCCTTCTGGTTTCAGAGCTGAAAGCTGTGTGTTTTGAAGTAATTTCAGTTCCTGTACAGGAAATTTCTGAATCCTAGTTTTTGCAGAAGCTTGGAGCATGCCTTTATTTGGCCTTCATTTCCTCCCTTTTCGAGCGAGTTTTCTTTTTACCTTTTTTGGGGGGGAGAAAAGGAAATAAAAGTTAATCGTAAGGACATAGAATTTACAATTGATTCCACATCAAATACTACCTATATCGTTTACAATTTAGCTTTTACAGTCTTTATATTGTGATTCTTCCAACTCCACCTTGTTATCTTCTCAAGGATTACATAATTAATTGAATATAACTAAATTTCCTTATTATATAGCACAACTTCCTGATAAACTGGGAAATACACAAGTTGAGTAATAGTAATTCCATAACTGACTAATGCCTTTTTCAGCATAAACAGAAATATATTTATCCACAGCTTTCACTGGAATCAGAGAATAAGAATGGTGACTTGTTCTAATTAACTGTATTTAATTACACAGGTTTATAAAAGAAGATAGATGCTTAAGAACAAGCACTATTTCAAATGTTTTTCAAATATTTACAGTAACTTGTACATGTCTACTTAAAAGCAAAAAAAAACCAACCTCCTATCAGACACAGCTATTTTTACATACATTTTTCTAGGAGATAGACAAATTTCTTTTGATTCCTTGCTGTATAAGCTACAATAAAACACAGAGCATTGTCCTATATAAGACGCCTGCTACACCTTAAGGAAGCCTCCCTCTGCTATCTCTGTATCCTCAGTATCTTCCTGGCTGCTCCCACAGGCCTTAAAAAGATCCATTGCATTTTGGGGATATTCTGGACTTGAGTCTATCTCCAACAGTGAATCTCCATCACTTCCAAGCACCTGGCTTCTGAAAAACGTTAACAATGTTTGGTGTTTTTTCCAAGAAACACTAAGGTATTACACATTTTAAAGAAGCTATCTGACACAGGTGGCTTATTAAAGGCTATCGATAGTGCGATTTGTTATGAATACTTAAAGAAATATGATGTATAAAACAAGCAATGCAAGGCAGTATATAAATATCACTCTCTTGAAAGACCGAACAATTTACTATTGCATGAACCTTGCTGTGAGAGGAAAAAGTAATTCTTTTTGATCAAGGTTCTCTGCAAGATCTTCAATTTACAAAATTGAGAGAAAGAAAGAAACCATTCCAATGATTCTTTCTTCCTTTAGATTAATTTGTTATTTCTTCCAGCACACTGGTTTGCTGACCTTCTTAGTGCTCTACAACCTTGGACATTTTTGCATGAAAATTATTATTGTATCAGATTCAGCTAAACAAATTTCTCCGTGTTTATGCGCATTTGTGGTTTGTTTATATTGGAAATCAAATCAACACATTTAAACACTGGGGTATAGAAAAATAAATTATGATCCAAGAGCTGTCCTGTAGTTTACACAATTCCAAAATCTGCTTTTGTTTGACTTAAAATATATATTAAAATATTGTTAATATTAAATAAGCACAGACCCAAAATATCAGAAAAGTATTACAGTTAGAATTACAATTTGTTCTGTTCATTAAAGATGGTCAGTTTTCAAGCCTTTGTTATCAATGAACTGAAGCAGAGTAAGCATTCAAATTCCTGTGTGCCTGCCATTAATGAATGCACTGAAACACCCTCAATTTTTAGTTCTTTTACACAGCAACGCAAGTAAGTGGAACAGACAGAAAATGAAATTTGGTGAAAACAGGTTAGATTATCCTGTTCTCACCAAACAAAATAATTTCTCCAATTCGAGCTGCCCTCGCACTTACTTTAAAAAACAGAACAGAACCCAACATACGTTGGACCATGGTGTTTATAAAATCATTGTGGTTTAGTTGTGCCCTTTAACTACGCTAGATCTGTTGTAATTGCAAATTCAGGGTCTATGTTGAGACAGGAAAGGCCCACCCCAACCACTTACTTTATTATTTATTTATTTTTACCTTTGTAGATCAATTTGTCTCTGTGCTGCTGCTGGCTTTTTTGCTGTGTCTTGCTGTTTTGGTGCTTTGGCATTACCTGCCTCTAAACTCCCTGGACTTTCTTGACTGACTGCTGCCCTTTTCCTTCCCCTGACAGGTGGCTTGTTTGTTTCCTCATTTTTTGCAGTGGTACCCTGAGGTTCAGGTTTGGGTGGACGCCCTCTCCTGGTTTTTGCTGCGAGTGATGGTCCTGTTTCATCTACATTTTTTTCTTCTGGTTTTTGATGAATATTCTCCGTTCCAGATGCTGTTGCTGTTCTTTTTTTCCCACGTTCAGTGCTGTTTCCTTGTGTAGCCTGATCAGAATTAATCTCCTAGAAAATAAAAATCATGAATGTCAAGAAAAAAAGAGATTCCCAAAGGCAAACTCAGATTGTTACCTCCCTCTGATAGAAACGTGTTTGTAAAAGAGAAAGTAAGTGTTCTTATAAAAACACATCACATGGGTTTAGACCTCATAGAAAATTTTACTGGATGGGCTTTTGGACATTAACCTTGCAAAAAGACTTACTACACTGTGTGTAAGGTTAATATCTGCACGCAATGGATCTTCCGGTTGCTTGAGAGTGAGATTACGGTAAGATTAATAATCTCAGCTCCTCCCATGATGGTTCTTCTGGACAACCTCCTTTTACTGCCTCTTTGCCAACTGGCAGGAAAGATGCCAACTGGCAGGAGAGAACTGAGGAGCAAGAGTAATGATTCTGGTACAATAAATGATATTTACTTAACAGATATACAAATTTTGAGAACAACATTCAGGAAAGGTGCAGATTACTAAAACCCTAAATATAAGTGAAAGGAAAAAAACCAAAACAAGGCTTGCAGGGAATAAAAGAGAGTAAGACCTGATCACACATGGAATTTGCTGTCTTTGTTAATTCTTTGTCGTGTCTGAATAGGTATGGCCTACACGAGTGTTTTTGTCATTACACTGAAGCGATTAAATTTCATGAAGCAGCCTCTGCGTATGTGAAACAGAAAGGACACGCAGGTCTCTACACAGCAAAGTATTCATACGGGAACAAAGAGGAACCAACTGGATGATGGACCTTCCTTTGAACACTGGCTTCCGAAACAGCAAGGAGGAGGGGCAGAGCAAAGGCTACTGAAGAAGTAGGGCTGGGCTGACTTAGCAATTGCAAACACACCAATTATAACAGTGAGGGGCCTTAAGTGCTGTGTCAGAACCAGGGACTTTTTTGTTAAATACTCTACCATTATTTCTTAAACGTTTAAGTCAGGCAGTCTCCGTAATCTTTATTAGTATTCTAGCAGCTTCATAGCACATTTATAATTTCTACTCGTAAGAACTTTACAGATAACCACTCTTTGAAAATGTCAACTAAACGCACCTTTCAAGAAAGCATTTATAAAGATTTATTTCATAAATGCTTTGTCTAACTTCTCAGAAGAACCCTTTTTTGGTGGAAAATAAGGAAAAAAAGGAAACATATGTTGAAATTTGGGAAACATTTTTTTCCTTCTTCATTAGCTCACGTGGATGTTATTTTAAAAGATAAGAAAAATCTGACTTTTCTATGTGATGATACAAATCCAAACCACCTGCCTATTACTCTGATTTCATCTAATAAAAAAAGACTGAGTAGATATATAACTTCTTAAAGTGCGTACTGCAGGAACCATCTATGTATCCCTACATCATTACAAAAATCTACTTTGAATCACAGATTCATCTAGGTTGGAAGTGACCTCATCAAACCTTCTGTTGAAAGCAGGGCCTCAGGGATTATCTGGGGCCCATTACAAGCCAAGCCATGAACAGCGACATTCCACCACTTTTCTGGGCAACCTATTCCACTGTTTTCCATTTTCCTCACAAGGTAGTGTTTGGGGTTTTTTTTTTTTGCTTGCATCCAGATGGAATTTAACCTGAAGCAATTTCTGCCTGTAGCCTTTTGTCCTGCCATCATGCAGCCTTGAGAAGACAGCACTTCTGTCTTCTCCATAAATACCTTTTAGATATTGAAAGACCGATTAGATCCCCCCAAGGCTTCTCTTCTCTAGGCTGCACAAACCCATTTTTCTTCATACAACAACTTCTCCAAGCCTATATCACCTTGGTGGCTCTCTGCCAAGCACTCTCCGCTTTTTCAATACGTGTGTTAAACTGCAGAGGACACGGTATTCTGGACACAGTTATTCCAGGTGTGGCCTAATGAATGCCAAACAGGGTGGAATAATCACATCCCTCAATCTGCTGGCTCTACTCTTCCTGATGCAGCCCAGGACCCAGCTTGCCTGGACTTCACTGCTGCCAAGGCACGCTGCCGACACGTGCTCCGCTGGGATGGTCCCCCAGGTTCTTCTTGGCCAACCCACACCCCAGCTGAGCAGATCCCAGCACGCTGTACTGCTGCTCGAGTTTAATCTATCCCAGGTGCAGGACTTCACATTTACCTTTGTTAAACTTCATGCAACTGTATGTTTTATAAGTTAAAAAATCATTATGATTTAGGCATGATCTTCTCTCTCTAATGGAAGAGGGGGAAAGCATTAAAAATCTGTAGCTTAAATAATATTTTAGTTGTGACACAATCCAAAAGTTAGATGTTTATTTCATGCTAGAGGACTACTCGACATTTTCCTGGCAATATCTTCAGTTAAAGCTACAGGTGTCAGCCTTCACTCTGAATCACAGCCTTACTGGTACTTACACTGGAAAACATAGAATAAAGGTGGGAATCTTTTGGAATTTTAGAAAAAAAGAATGAAGCCCCTTCTGATTTGCCTGTGCTGTTTTTGAGCACATGAGCTCTATTAATTACTCTGGATAAAATAAACTGTAGTTTTGAAAATAAGGGGTCTTCTCTTGGGCTAGGAAAGTGATGTAACTACATGAAATGAAATTGGACACTTTTAGTTCCTCAGAGACCACCTGCAGTGATGTGTACGGAATAAATTCCTAACGCCAAGCTTCTTATGGAGATACAGGCCACAAAATGCCCAGACATACCTTGTTTTTCACAGGTTCTGTCTTTGCTGGTGTGACTGAAATAATCCTCACAGGATTTTCATCATTTTCACTGACCCCAGTTTCTGATATATCCGAACTTTGTTCCCTGGTAGCATAATTGAAGACAAAATAAAACCAAAATATACAAAACAGAAGGAGAAAAAGGTTTTCAATTATTTAAAACAATAAAATTGAAAAAAAAAATAATCAATGCAGACAGGCTAAATTAGTTAAGAAGCGAGTTGATTTGCCTGGGTCCATACTTACATTTTCTTTCCGGAACAGGGAAAGGTCTGAAAGTGACTGGGTAGTCACTGAGCCAAATCCCTTATCACAGACACAATGCCATACAATTCTTTTTGCAAACTTAAGACCAATGCTCTAAACAAGATTATGTTCTTTTTCAGATAGAAAAAGCTGATACTGGCAAAAGTAGTGAAGAAAAAGTAAAGACCAGCAATGTTCAAACTTCAAGTTAATTTACACAAACATACATAGTTTTAAATACAAAATTGTTTTTTTTAAAAAAAAAAAAATCAAGATAATCACATTATATATCATGCACACTTACAGAACAAATTCTGAACTGAGCTGTATTTCCCTTTGGCCTTATGAAACGCAGCAACTAGAGTTGACTTTCTCTACTTTAACTGTTTATCTTAGCCAGTTAATCAAATCCAAAACAAATTAAACAATCCTAAAATTTTAAAGTATAAACTGTTATCCAGATTTATGATAAATTTTAAAACTCTGGATCCGCATAAGAATAACACTTACTGGAAAAAAGCCCAAATAGTATAATCATATGTTGCTTCTCTCCACTGAGATGCTAATCCTCCTCAGCAAGCTCTTTTTAATTGTTCCTAATCTTAAATAGGTCAGAATATTTCATCTACTTGTTACCAATCAGGATTAATCCCAATTTGTACATCAAAAATGTGTGAGTTGCAAAATCTGTTTAGTATTAATTATGTCTGTTCTCTTCAATTAACGTTTTCTGATGTAAAAATACTATGATTATTAACCACCAAAATTTCAGACAGTGCAGTGTCTCTTCTGCTGTATTGTATGTAATTACAGACAGACCACACCTAAACACTATACTGAGGTTCTGTCTACTAAAATAATCTCCAAACAAAAAGCAAAGGTGGAGATTTTACCAATACAGAACTATTACACTTTTTAAAAACTGGACAAAGTAAAGGCACTCTTCAAACACAGGCACACACATCAAATAATCTCATGTTCTAAACCATGCAAGCACACTGGAGAACGTGAAATAAAAAAGGTTGTTGGAAGAAATTTCACACTCCTGTACCTTGATCTGTTTCCTGCAGAAGAGCTCAGCTCGGAGTTTACACTGATATTGCTTCCAGTCTCTGATCCTGTAGTTCTAATATACGGTCTCCTTCCAGTTGCAGATAATGGTTTGTTTACTGTACCTAATACAGCAGTTGGTTTTGGCTAAAAGAAAATGTTTAATCTTAAAAACGGAAACTTCAGATACATATTTGATTTTTAAAATATTTTTTTAAGTATTTTAAAACACTTTTTCTGGATTAAGTGTCTTAATCACAAAGTCATCACTTTAGAGTACAGACCTCATCTTCACTTAAAAACCACTGTCTACCCTACTTTTATTTCCCATCATTTAACAGCTTCATCAATTGACTTGCTTTCTCTCACACTTTGAAGGGATAGCAGGTAGAGAAGTCCCAATGAAACCCAGAATGTTAAGATAGTATTAGAGGACTATATCTGCAAAGCCCAGCGCCTCTGGGAAAGGCTTTCCAACATGAATGCAGAATTAGGTTCACTACAACAATAGAAAATGTATACACTTACTATACAGAAAGGCAGCGTAAAAATATTTAACATCACCTATCTATTCTGGGGTTCTCCGGTACAGTGATGGCATTTTAGATCTGGTGTCTGCTGACTGATTTGGTCAGGCTGGGTAGGCAGTAGGAGGTTTTTTTATTTTGTCTCTGGAGAAGTCAAGGAAGTTTTCATAACTGGCACATCACGTTCTTCATGTAATTTTACATTTCCTCAGAGACCAAGTTAATTTATTGAGACATTCTCACATGAAAAATTAATTCCCATGTGCTGAAATTATGAGGGAGCAGACAGGATAGAGATAGCACACATGCTGGAAAACATTAGGCCAGCAAAAAAGCCAACACTTTCTTTAGAAACAACCTGTTACTGAGCACATGTTCAGGAGCTGCATCATCCTAGAGCTAATACTGCACATTTACTTAAATATATTATTCTTAAAATGTTTTATTTGCTCTATCTACTGAGTGTTTTATAAAAAGTAGGAAGCATTTGGTAAAACTAATAGGAGAGAGGAGATGTTTAAGGGAGAAAAGAAAGTGCTTCTGTGCAAGCAGCAGGTTGTACATTTTCTACATTTCTAAATAGAATTTTTAAACTACTGCAGTCCAAGACATTTAAAAAAATTGCAAGTAATGTTCAAAAAATATTGTAACGCAAGAATACAGTACCTTTCCTGTCAAAAGAAGAACCCTTGTCTCTTCTGAAATGTAATTCCTGTCATTGCAGAAATCCTGTATAAAAAATAAAATAAAAATCAGTTTGTGGTTTTCTCTCAATCTTGCTGTTGTTTTTTAATATATACATGACTGACATCTCAAATTAGATGCTACTATCATATGCTACAGATGCTTCACACCACGCAACCTGCTGACAAATGAATCGATCTCCTAAAGATAGGTCAAACTAGTATTTTGAAGTTTTGTAGCAAGCATTACTGAATGACAGCATGCCATACCTGAAGTTGGGATTAACATTTTTTCTTCTTGAATGACATGAAACATTTGAAGTGAAGCAAAACCGCCCTATTTTTTCACTTGCGCCTTTTTAATGGAAGTCCAAAAAGAAGAAAAGAGGTGCAGTTTTCTCTAAACAAGTTGAGAGTTGCTACCTTTGTCACTGGCTACAGTTTACACAGACTAAGACACTAAACCTGAATGCAGGTACCTATCACAGACACCAGCTCCCTATCACAGACACCAGCTCCCTGTCACTGTGGCATTTGCCATCTCACAGTTAAATAAGCAAACTCAATTTTGCTTAAACAGACTCTGGAAAGGCTGTTACCTGACAGTCTAAAACACTGAAAAACAAGATACTGAAAAATGTATTCTTCAGTACAACCATCAGGTTTGGATCAGAGAATTACTTTGGTTCCACTTAAACATTTTAGAAGTACGCCTCTTAAAGTTCAACAGCAGTGCGATGGCTGACAGCAGAGCTGCACTCACCAATGCACTCACTTGCATACCAAGCCAAACAGCCACTGACAGATACAAACATACCACACACAACATTAAAAAAATGTTCTCTTTTTCTTTTTTTGTCTGCTTTGCATTCTCATTCAGATATAGTCAAAATATACATATATTCTCACAAATTCAGATGCACTTGCAAAACACTTAGATGAAACAATCTAGCAAAGCATGCTAACATATCAGTGTTTTTCCTAATTAGCTCTCACCTGCTTACAAGCATTGCTGGCACACATTTATAAGACACAACATACAGCTGATGTTAAAAAAGTTTTGTTGCTGAGGATAAAATATATATGCATTTTCCCACTCATGATATTATGTTATGGAGATAACCAGCTCTCAATTATTAAATACAGGTATTTCCCCTTATTCCTTTGGAAATTAAATTAAGAAACTTACCTTTTCGGGTTGTGTAAAAAATTTGGTTGGCAATACAGGGTCCTTTGGTGAATCTGCATTGCACAAAGCACTTTTGCTGTTGATTACACATAGTGCTACGTCACATACTGTATAAAGTTTCTGAAGAAAAAAAGAAAAGTACGCTTTAGGAATTACTGTTTCTACAGTGTACAGAGAATGTAGTTCTTTAAAAAGTTTAATCTATATTTTAAAATAACCACCACTGAGGACATATTTTGTAATTACATCATTAACCACACTGTTGGCTCTTCAAACACATCCAGAAGTCCCCATTTTTCACACGATACTATTCAACGAAAATCTGTAATGCTTTACATGCCTATGCTGTACAACAGAAGCTCTTGCTCAATCAAATCACCATCAATGGTTTCTCATCTCTGCTAGAAACTGACAGGTTTAACAGTAGCCATATAATACACAATTTCCCACAACAGCAGAAGGGAAACCAGGCAGTAGGAGTTAAAATAAGGCAGGCAGGCAGGAACAGGAATATTTAGCACATTTTGTTTATTAACTTCATTAGGTATTGTGTGCTGGCTAAGGTCAGCAAGGTTCTGAAAGAATGAGATTGGCAACATACAGACAATGCTCGCAATTAACGCTCTCTCTAAAAGACCATAAAAATGTCTGAGCTAGTGCTTTCAGATTTCCTGCAAATCCTGTTCATCAACTGCTTGTGAAACTCTCAGCCCATCACCCAACACTTATCTGAACTGTATTTCTTACTTCATTGGCCTTTGGCTCATCAGGAGACTGAGCGTCTCGGGTAAGCTTGATATTTTCTGCCATCTTTTTCATGAAGGCATGGCTATTGTTCTCATTCTTGGTCATTAAAACTTCAAGCATGAACCACAGGCACCTAAAAAGCCATAAAACCACAAGCAATTACATTCCAGCTTTTACACTGCAGCTCCCGCATCTAGCAATGTCTTAAAATTTTTTGTCCGCTGTACTAGCTTTTTCTTAAGAAACCACAATCAATTTGAAGATATCATAAACATATAACATCATCTGAAGGTGTAAATAGAGTCCAGACCTTTAACACACAGAGTCTTAATCGTACGTTTTGGAATAAATCTGTCAAATTATTGTGCTTCTCTATTGTATCTGTAAACACTGGCCAACCTATCAACTCTTCCAAATATGAACAGAAGCAAGAATTCTGGTGCTACCATCATCCACATGAAATTCTGTAATCGCTGCCTTGGGCCATGTCTATACTCCCATCAACAATGTACCATGACCACACTCAAAACAGGCTTAAATAAACCATACTGCTGCCAGACAGTTACCCACACTATGGGGTTTAATACAAAACTCACAGAGGAGAGGAGATCCAAAACCAAGAAGTTCAGATTCTTGCTAACGTTCCATATGGGAGGAGAAGAAATCCTTACAGATAGACATAATGGAATTAGCTTTCCAAGTTTTCTTTCTTTAAATCTAGTTTATTTATAGGGAGAATCCATTACATTTTGACTATAAGTTTGTTTGAAGAATTTTTCAATTATGGTATAAAGCACAACTAGTCTGTCCATGCAATCATTTGCTATCAAGCTTCAGAGCTGCACATGGCTAGAGGGTCAACAACAGTCATAATATGGTAAAATAATACTTAGTTGGGAAAGACATATGGGTGGGTCTGAGAAATGCAAACTTTGCCAGTAGCTAATTTAATTCTGAAGCTCTGGAAGAGAGATTACCTTGTAGAAAGAGGCTAATAAAAACCTAGAAAAACAGGATGACTGAATATTAGAATTCCCTGTCCAACAAAGCCCCAATCTTCTTAACTGATACAAATTAAATATTGTAACGCAAGAAATGAAGGACCTTTGTTCTCAAAAATTTGAAGTAAAAGAGGGTTGTGCTCTGTCAAAACACTTAAATCGTTATCTGGTGTTCAAATAAAATATGACATATATATGCTGACCTGCATCCAAGAGATATAAAGGCTATAAGTAAATAAAAGTGTTAGATGCCCTTACGTACATCTATTCATTCTCAAGAACTTAAATAGGATCAATACCAGACCGATAACATACACACTGACCCAGCTTCTCAAAAACCCTGTATTGTCCAAAGATTACTACTGAGGACAAACTCTGGGAATCCCAGTTAACACGTCAACTTCAGTAGCTTGATTTCCTCACTAAATCAATGAATTACATAAATCTTCATGAACCCTGAACAGGACCTTTCCAGAACAACAGCAGGATTTCATGTAGGAAAATATGCACCTAGAATAACAGAGTCACATGAAGTAAATCCATTCTCCGTATGCATTTCAGTACTTTTGGAATATGAATTCAGAAGAAAAAGACAATGTCTCAAGATAAAAACCAAACTCAAACCAAATATACCTCTGTAAGACAAGCTTAAAAAACTGCATATGAATAAATATGACAGATTATGGTTAAGGAACTTGCTAAGCATGTATTTACTTTACGTGACTGTATTTAGGTCATGTAAAACCAAGACGAACTAGGGAGACAACTACAAAACACACTGCCAGCCTGATTTTCCAAAGTTTGCAAGCATCTATGTTAACACTTTAAAGTGAACACTATGACTCTCAGAACTCTTGAAAGAAACACTGTATTACATTATATGAGAAAAATGTTTTGCATTTATCTCAGGAGACTCTTCAGAGTAGTATTCCTGCCAAAATTCCTGTACAGAGTATTCCTTTGTTTGGAGCAGTCCTCTCTGCCCAGTTCAGCCAGCCTGTGACAAACATGAGGGAGGAAATTTGACAACAAAGGAGAGCTATACAAGGGGTGTCCAAAAAAGCTCTGTGCACTAGAAAGCACTTCTCAGAGAAAGTATTAACTCAACAACTGCGAATCAGAACTTGTTCCATGCATTTTGGATAAAGTACACACTGGACAGTGCTTTCAGAGGTTGCCAGGAACAGGGAGTCCTGGGACAAAATGTAGACTTGATGATTAAGTAAGAATCTTCACTGACTCCAGGTTCTGACCAGGTGTGAATCAAGTAACTCAGAAATCACAACACACTAAGTTTTTAATTTAAAGAAAGAATCAGACTTGGACTCTCACGGATGAAGGTACACAAAGAATTAAAGTGTGAACTGGTCTATTTATGCCCAGAATGAACAGCTTTTCTAATAATGTATATTGTAGTATGTAGTTATAAATGCCTTTGTAATATCAAAACAACATAGGTCACAATTCCAACAAAAATAAATACAAGAATAAAACAAAACATTAAAACTAAAGCTGGGGAAGACCCTTTAACAATTTTTGAAACTGTTAAAATTTACGTATTTTTAAAAAACTCATTAGAAGACAGAAAGGAATACAAAAGTTATATTTAGGTAGGTCAGGCTACTTGAAGCAGGCAAGAAGGTCCCCAATTGGAAACAGTAACACAGTATAAAACAAGCTTCTGTATGAGAGGCTTCTGTACAAAAATCTGTGCTGAGTACATTAAGAAGCACTCAGCCTGCACTGCAGACGTATAGTGCAAATGGTAAGTCAGCAGTAAACCTAGCAGGAATTCTAGTGGGTTTGAATAGGAGAAAAGAAAAAAAAAAGTTTCCAGCGAAGCAGGACTCTGACCCAGTATCAGGGGCATTACGTTTTCAAGTCTTGGAGAAGCTCTGTATTTTATAAGTTCCAAAATATTTGAACTGACATTACTTGGCATCTCTTCAAGTGTGTTGGGAAATTCCAGAGATGTTCCACAAATACAAGAATCAAAATCATTACTTAAGTTTAAGCTAGACAACTCACTAATTTGGTATACTATGGTGTGACCCACAGGCTACCATTTGGGCTTTGAGAATATGCTGCTAAGAAGTTGTCGATGCCTTCTTCCCGTGTTTGAAGTATTACACATATCCAAGACTACCATTTTGCAAAATGCTGTTGACAAAGCAATTCCTCTTCCTAATCAGTTTTTTTCCAAGCACAGAAAAATTCTCAGCGTAACAACTCTAGAATCATTTGACACTTACTCTTTGACATCACGAAGCTGATCAACATCCTGAGGTTTTGTGAAATCTGGATCATGTGCCAGTAAGTGAATCATATATGGTACCACGTATTCAGGCAGCAAGGATAGCAATTTTTCTACAGTAACAAAAAAATCATAGAAAACCTCTATATTACACACACCCCTCACAAGAAACACTTTTTCCAAGTATTACTTTTTCAAATATGGAATGTGAAACTTCTACTTGCATTTTCTTCCTACAAATTTTACTTTTAATGAATCATTAAAAATAAACTAATGAGTTTTACTACTACAAAACTACTTGATCTTATTTCAGAAAGAAGGTAATAAAGCCTAAAATATCAGAAAACAAAATTTGATTTTTTGAGCAAAACAATTACCACATTAACAGCATTGTATTTTACATGTGTAATTCTCAGCAACATACAGAGAAATATTTCCTGGTTTACGCTAAAGCTAAGCTAAGTAAATTTAGATTTGAATGTGTCTAATATAAAGATGAGGAAACAAATCAAATTTACCCAGTGCTTCTTTACAAAAGCAATTTGCTTAAGTTTTAATGACTACTCCTTCCAGTTCAGTATTTGACTATTGTATTCTTAACAATTTTACTGAAATACTAACCGTTAGCCATAGGATTCTGCTTAATATATTCTCTTCGTATACTGATGTTTTTGAGCAAGCACTGTCTGGCATGTGCTCTTCTCTCCTTCACAGGGTCTTTGGCACACAAAGCAAAGATTGCCATATATTCCAAAGGGAGCAGTAACTTCACAAGTGCCTTATGCAGTTTCTGGGCAAATATCTGCCTCACTTGGTAGCACTCATCCTATAACAATGTAAAATGTAAGAACGCAACCATAAAAATCTTGCTCGTTTTAAAAAAA